>CAWUFW010017639.1:0-253667 GCA_963921515.1 Calotriton arnoldi | reverse complement strand
AAATCCGTTCAGTAGTTCCAGTGAAAATCAAAATGAAAATCACATATATATCTATGGCCGTGTCGGATTCGCGCACCCTGAGCGCACCCTGCGCGCACCGTCCCGATCACGAGCTGCATGTTAATTGGCTTTCAAGTGGCTGTCAACACTCCAAATCAGGAAGTGTTGGCAGCCATTTTGTCCTCGGTAGAACCGAGGGACAGAAACAAGTGCGCAAAGCGCAAAGGGGGCAGGGTAGAAACACCCTGACCCCCTAGGTCTGCTCAGGGGTCCCACAAGGACCCCTGGGCAGAAAAAGCATTTTTTAAAAAAAAATCGGCAGGATGCGCTCAGGGTGCGCGGATCCTGCCGATTAGAAAAACCCAGAAGAAACAAGTGCGCAAAACGCACAAAGGGCGGGGTAGAAACACCCTGACCCCCTAGGTCTGCTCAGGGGTCCCACAAGTACCCCTGGGTAGAAAAAAGCATTTTTTAAAAAAATCGGCAGGATGCGCTCAGGGTGCGCGGATCCTGCCGAAAAAAATCGAAGCGCGGTCTCCCGCGCTTGATGTTAATTTGCCCCCGGGTGGGCCAAGTCCCGGGGGCATGGTGGGGGGATTTAAATTTAATGTGGGGGCCTCTAAGGCCCCCCAAGCCCCGGGGACCGCCACCCCCCGGGGCTTTCAAAAGATAATGGTGAGGGAGGGCTCTTGGCCCTCCCGCAGCCCCAAGGACCGCCACCCCCCGGGGCTTCTTTTTAAAAAATTATTTTGACATGTGTGGGGGCTCCAGCCCCCACACACCCCGGGACCGCCACCTCCCCGGGGCACTAAAGATTTGAATATGGGGGTCCGTTACGGACTCCCAAAGCCCCGGGACCACCACCTCCCCGGGGCTGTGAAATGGTTGGGAGGGGGCCGCGCGGCCCCCTCCTGGAGCCCTTGATGGCCCTGGGGACCGCCACCCCCAGGGCCGGCTCCTGCAGTGTCCCGGGGTGCCTACCCCCGGGACACTGTAGTTTGCTATGACAGGACGGAGCCTCGCGGCTCCCGTCCTGTCATAGCAAACTTGGTTTGCATTTTGAAAGAGAGAGCAGGAAACCTGCTCTCTCTTTCAAAATGCAAACCCATTGCTTTCCACATGGGGAGCAGCATGTTAGCTGCTCCCCATGTGGAAAGCAATGCCGGCTCCCGTAGGATGCGAGGAGCCGGCTGGGACTGTGGGGGATTGGGGACCCCCACAGTCCCCAACCAGAGGCCAGGCCCCGGGGATGGAGTCCCCGGGGCCATAAGTGGCCAGGGAGGGGGCCACGCAGCCCCCTTCCCCAAATTAAAAAAAATTAAAAAAAAAAAAAAAAAGGGCAAGGCCGGCCCCGGGGGATGGGGTCCCTGGGGCCTTAAATGGCCTGAGGAGGGGGGCCACGCAGCCCCCCTCCAAATTTAAAAAATAAAAATCGAGGGCATGCCCCGGGGGATGGGGTCCCTGGGGCCAATACAGGCCCAGGGAAGGGGGGCCACGCGGCCCCCTTCCCGTTTTTTTTTTTAAAATTTAAAAAAAAAAAAATGCTCAGGCTCCGGGGGATGGGTCCCCGGGGCCAAAAGTGGCCAAGGGAATGGGGGCCGCGCAGCCCCCCTCCCATTAAAAAAAATTAAAAAAAAAAAAAAAACGACCGGCATCAGCCCCGGAGGCCCCGCCCCCCTCCCAGCAGTACTCTGCAAACGCGCCCCCTGGCGCGTTTTAAGAAGGGGAAGTAATTCCCCTTGAATACTGGGGGTCCCTGGGGGCCAACTAGCCCACCAGGAATCTCCAGTATGCGCCAGGGCTGCGTTGCAGAGAGGTGTACAGAGGCCACGCCCTTTTACACCTCTCTGCAACGCAGCTCTGTGGCGCTTTTAGAAGTACATGGTGGGCTAGTTGGACTCCAGGGACCCTCAGGATTCAAGGGGACTTAATCCCCCAACTTAAAACGCACCACGGGGCGCGTTTGCACAGTGGTGAAGGGAGGGGCGGGGCTTCAGGTGACATGTGTGTAAACAGGCCCCGTGGCGCGTTTTAAGATGGGGAATTAAATCCCCTTCAATCCTGAGGGTCCCTGAGGGCCAACTAGCCTAACAGGTACGTCCAGAAAGCGCCACAGAGCTGCATTGCAGAGAGGTGCAAAAGGGGCGTGGCCTCTGAACACCTCTCTGCAACGCAGCTCCCTGGCGCATACTGGAGGTACAGGGTGGGCTAGTTGGACCCCAGGGATCCTCATGATTCAAGGGGACTTAATCCCCCAACTTAAAACGCGCCACGGGGCGCGTTTGCACAAATGTCACCTCAGGCCCCGCCCCTCCCTTCACCATTGTGCAAATATTCCTCTAAAATCAGCCGAACTACGAATTCCTATTTACTCACCTGTTATCAGGAGAGACCTCAATGCTGCATCTTTCAGCCCAGTACTGATCCTGAAAAGTAATTTTAACCGTACTTACCAGTAACTTGAATTTCCTTCCGTAGGATATCATTGACTGGTTTCACTTGGAAATTCTTCTAAGTGTGGAGTTTTGGAACTTTATAATATTCCTCTAAAATCAGCCGAAATACGAATTCCGATTTACTCACCTGTTATCAGGAGAGACCTCAGTGCTGCATCTTTCAGCCCAGTACTGATCCTGAAAAGTAATTTTAACCGTACTTACCAGTAACTTGAATTTCCTTCCATAGGATATCATTGCCTGCTTTTTGATGAAAAAGTTTCTAAGTGTCGATTTTTGAAACATACAAATATTCCTCTAAAATCAGCCAAAATACGAATTCCGATTTACTCACCTGTTATCAGGAGAGACCTCAGTGCTGCATCTTTCAGCCCAGTACTGATCCTGAAAAGTAATTTTAACCGTACTTACCAGTAACTTATATTTCCTTCCATAGGAATCCATTGTCTGGTTTTCAGCAGAAAAGTTTCAAAGTGTTGATTTCCACAAACTACAAATATTCCTTAAAAATCGCCTGTATGACTTAAACGCATTCTTTTTCAGTGAATTTCAAAGGTTTTTTAAATGCTAATTTCTAACTATAACGCCCCTAAAACCTATGGTTTTTTCAGTGAATTTCAAAGGTTTTGTAAATGACAATTTTTAAATGTATTAATTGTTATATTTATTTTTTTGATACTGATTTACTACATTTTTTAAAACTATTTATTTTTAGATATTTTATTTATTAAATTACATTGTAATTACATTATACATTACATTACAAAATATACTTTATCTGAATGAATTACTTTAGTTTAAATACTTTGCAAATAGGCAATAGACTTTTAAGTACAGTAGTTACAGTTGTTGCAATGGGCAACACAATTTCAAACACAATGCAACATTGAGCTCAATGTGAATTTCTAGTTAAATGCAATTAGTTACTTTATGGATTACTTTTTCTAACCACAGGACTGGATCCTAGATTCAGTCCTGGGACATCTCCTGTAAACAGTTGAGTAAAAGCGTTTTGGTTACAGTAGTGATTTTTAAGGAATATTATTGTATTTTAAAAGTTGACAGAAACTTTTTCACATAGAATCACCAATGTTATCCTATGGGAGGAAATTCACTTAGCAGGTAAGTAGTGTTATCGTTACTTTTTCTTACTCAGTGTTGGATCCTGGATCCAGCACTGGTGCATCTCCTGTAAACAGTTGAAAGAATGCGTTTAAGTCATACAGGCGATTTTTAAGGAATATTTGTAGTTTGTGAAAATCGACACCTCGAAACTTTTTCAGCAAAAAGCAGGCAATGATATCCTATGGAAGGAAATTCAAGTTACTGGTAAGTACGGTTAAAATTACTTTTCAGGATCAGTACTGGGCTGAAAGATGCAGCACTGAGGTCTCTCCTGATAACAGGTGAGTAAATCGGAATTCGTATTTCGGCTGATTTTAGAGGAATATTATAAAGTTCCAAAACTCCACACTTAGAAGAATTTCCAAGTGAAACCAGTCAATGATATCCTATGGAAGGAAATTCAAGTTACTGGTAAGTACGGTTAAAATTACTTTTCAGGATCAGTACTGGGCTCAAAGATGCAGCACTGAGGTCTCTCCTGATAACAGGTGAGTAAATCGGAATTCGTAGTTCGGCTGATTTTAGAGGAATATTATAAAGTTCCAAAACTCCACACTTAGAAGAATTTCCAAGTGAAACCAGTCAATGTTAGCCTATGGAAGGAAATTCAAGTTACTGGTAAGTACGGTTAAAATTACTTTTCAGGATCAGTACTGGGCTCAAAGATGCAGCACTGAGGACTCTCCTGATAACAGGTGAGTAAATCAGAATTCGTAGTTCGGCTGATTTTAGAGGAATATTTGTATGTTTCAAAAATCGACAGAAACTTTTTCAGCAAAAAGCAGACAATGATATCCTATGGAAGGAAATTCAAGTTACTGGTAAGTACAGTTAAAATTACTTTTCAGGATCAGTACTGGGCTGAAAGATGCAGGACTGAGGTCTCTCCTGATAACAGGTGAGTAAATCGGAATTCGTAGTTCGGCTGATTTTAGAGGAATATTTGCACAATGGTGAAAGGAGGGGGCGGGGCCTGAGGTGACATCTGTGCAAACGCGCCCCGTGGCGTGTTTTAAGTTGGGGGATTAAGTCCCCTTGAATCATGAGGGTCCCTGGGGTCCAACTAGCCCACCCTGTACCTCCAGTATGCGCCAGGGAGCTGCGTTGCAGAGAGGTGTTCAGAGGCCACGCCCCTTTTGCACCTCTCTGCAACGCAGCTCTGTGGCGCTTTCTGGACGTAGCTGGTGGGCTAGTTCGCCCCAGGGACCCTCAGGATTGAAGGGGATTTCATTCCCCATCTTAAAATGCGCCACGGGGCCTGTTTGCACACATGTCACCTGAAGCCCGCCCCCTCCCTTCACCACTGTGCAAACGTGCCCCGTGGCGCGTTTTAAGTTGGGGGATTAAGTCCCCTTGAGTACTGAGGGTCCCTGGAGTCCAACTAGACCACCATGTACCTCCAAAAACGCCACAGAGCTGCGTTGCAGAGAGGTGTAAAAGGGGCGTGGCCTCTGTACACCTCTCTGCAACGCAGCACCTGGCGCATACCGGAGGTTCCTGGTGGGCTAGTTGGCCTCAGGGACCCCCAGTATTCAAGGGGAATTACTTCCCCTTCTTAAAATGCGCCAGGGGGCGCGTTTGCAGACTGCTGCAGGGAGGGGGCGGGGCCTCGGCATGATGCCGGTCTTTTTTTGTTGTTGCTTTTTTCTGCCCAGGGGGTCCTTGTGGGACCCCCTGAGCAGACCTAGGGGGTCAGGGTGTTTCTACCCTGCCCCCTTTGTGCGTTTTGCACACTTGTTTCTTGTGTTTTTTTTTTTTAAATCAGTGGGATCCGCGCACCCTAAGCGCATCCCGCCGATCTTGAAAAAAAAAATGCTTTTTTCTGCCCAGGGGGTCCTTGTGGGACCCCCTGAGCAGACCTAGGGGGTCAGGGTGTTTCTACCCTGCCCCCTTTGTGCGTTTTGCGCACTTGTTTCTTGTGCTTTTTTTTTTAATTGGCGGCATCCGCGCACCCTAAGCGCATCCCGCCGTTTAAAAAAAAAATGCTTTTCTGCCCAGGGGTCCTTGTGGGACCCCTTAGCAGACCTAGGGGGTCAGGGTGTTTCTACCCTGCCCCCTTTTGCGCTTGCACACTTGTTTCTGTCCCGCGGTTCTACCGAGGGACAAAATGGCTGCCAACACTTCCTGATTTGGAGTGTTGACAGCCACTTGACAGCCAATTAGCATGCAGCTCGTGATCGGGACGGTGCGCGCAGGGTGCGCTCAGGATACGCAGACCCTACTCGCCCATAGATATATATGTGACTTTACTTTTGATTTTCTCAGGAACTACTGAACGGATTTACACCATTTAAGCAAGAGGCACGACACTGAACCAAGGGCTACCTCTTTGCCAAATTTGGTGTAATTCCGTTCAGCAGTTCGAGCTGTAGCTGCGATTAAAGGTTCCTATGGAAAAATGAATGGGGAAAACGCGTTTTGGGACCCCCTTTCTCGGCCCCGCTGACGAATCAACCCGAGGCTTTCAGGGTAGGAGCGGAGCGGAGCGCTCCAACAAGTTGGAAGCTTTCGCGAAGATTCGTCAACCGGCGCAAGAGTTATTTCAAATAGAATGTCGTGGATTTCCTATGGATAATGGGTCCTAACTATAACTATCTACTGGCGACCGCCAGTAGATAATATATATATATATATATATATATATTATCTACTGGCGGTCGCCAGTAGATAGTTATAGTTACAACCTATTATCCATAGGAAATCCGCGACATTCTATTTGAAATAACTCTCTTGCCGGTTGACGTATCTTCGCAAAATTTTCAAACTTTGTGGGGCGCTCCGGTCCGCTCCTACCCTGAAAGTCTCGGGGATTCGTCAGGCGGGGCCGAGAAAGGGGGTCCCAAACGCGTTTTCCCCATGCAATTTTCCATAGGAAACTTTAGACACGGCTACAGCCCGAACTGCTGAACGGAATTACACCAAATTTGGCAAAGAGGTAGTTCTTGGTTCAGAAAGAACCCTTTTGTTAAATGGTGTAAATCCGTTCAGTAGTTGCTGAGAAAATCAAAAGTAAAAAGATAGATATATATAGGGCCGCGGATCCTCCCGAGCACGAGCTTTATGTTAATTGGCTGTCAACACTCCAAATCAGGAAGTGTTGGCAGCCATTTTGTCCCTCGGTAGAACCGAGGGACAGAAACAAGTGCACAAAGCGCACAAAGGGGGCAGGGTAGGAACACCCTGACCCCTAGGTCTGCTCAGGGGTCCCACAAGGACCCCTGGGCAAAAAAATTTTTAATTTTTTTTTAAATTGGCAAAAAAACGATCGGGCCCGTAGGCCCCGCCCCTTCCTTCACCACTCTGCAAACGCGCCCCTGGCGCGTTTGCAGAGAGGGAACGAATTCCCCTTGAATACTGGGGTCCCTGGGGCCAACTAGCCCACCAGGAACCTCCAGTATGCGCCAGGGGCTGCCTTGCAGAGAGGTGTACAGAGGCCACGCCCCTTTTACACCTCTCTGCAACGCAGCTCTATGGCGCTTTTTGGAGGTATATGGTGGGCTAGTTGCACCCCAGGGACCCTCAGGATTCAAGGGAGTTAATCCCCCGACTTAAAACGCGCCACGGGCGCGTTTGCACAGTGGTGAAGGGGAGGGCGGGGCTTCAGGTGACATGTGTGCAAACAGGCCCCGTGGCGCGTTTTAAGATGGGGAATTAAATCCTCTTCAATCCTGAGGGTCCCTGGGGGCCAACTAGCCCAACAGGTACGTCCAGATAGCGCCACAGAGCTGCATTGCAGAGAGGTGTAAAAGGGGTGTGGCCTCTGTACATGTCTCTGCAACGCAGCCCCTGGCGCATACTGGAGGTTCCTGGTGGGCTAGTTGGCCCGTAGGGACCCTCATGATTCAAGGGGACTTAATCCCCCAACTTAAAACGCGCCACGGGGCGCGTTTGCACAGATGTCACCTCAGGCCCCGCCCCTCCCTTCACCATTGTGCAAATATTCCTCTAAAATCAGCCGAAATACGAATTCTGATTTACTCACCTGTTATCAGAAGAGACCTCAGTGCTGCATCTTTCAGCCCAGTACTAATCCTGAAAAGTAATTTTAACCGTACTTACCAGTAACTTGAATTTCCTTCCATAGGCTAACATTGACTGGTTTCACTTGGAAATTCTTCTAAGTGTGGAGTTTTGGAACTTTAAAATATTCCTCTAAAATCAGCCGAAATACGAATTCCGATTTACTCACGTGTTATCAGGAGAGACCTCAGTGCTGCATCTTTCAGCCCAGTACTGATCCTCAAAAGTAATTTTAACCGTACTTACCGGTAACTTGAATTTCCTTCATAGGCTAACATTGACTGGTTTCACTTGGAAATTCTTCTAAGTGTGGAGTTTTGGAACATTAAAATATTCCTCTAAAATCAGCCGAAATACGAATTCCGATTTACTCACCTGTTATCAGGAGAGACCTCAGTGCTGCATCTTTCAGCCCAGTACTGATCCTGAAAAGTAATTTTAACCGTACTTACCAGTAACTTGAATTTCCTTCCATAGGATATCATTGCCTGCTTTTTGCTGAAAAAGTTTCAAAGTGTTGATTTTTGAAACATACAAATATTCCTCTAAAATCAGCCGAAATACGAATTCCGATTTATTCACCTGTTATAAGGAGAGACCTCAGTGCTGTATCTTTCAGCCCAGTACTGGTCCTGAAAAGTAATTTTAACCGTACTTACCGGTAACTTGAATTTCCTTCATAGGCTAACATTGACTGGTTTCACTTGGAAATTCTTCTAAGTGTGGAGTTTTGGAACTTTAAAATATTCCTCTAAAATCAGCCGAAATACGAATTCCGATTTACTCACCTGTTATCAGGAGAGACCTCAGTGCTGCATCTTTCAGCCCAGTACTGATCCTCAAAAGTAATTTTAACCGTACTTACCAGTAACTTGAATTTCCTTCCATAGGATATCATTGCCTGCTTTTTGCTGAAAAAGTTTCAAAGTGTTGATTTTTGAAACATACAAATATTCCTCTAAAATCAGCCGAAATCCGAATTCTGATTTACTCACCTGTTATCAGGAGAGACCTCAGTGCTGCATCTTTCAGCCCAGTACTGGTCCTGAAAAGTAATTTTAACCGTACTTACCAGTAACTTGAATTTCCTTCCATAGGCTAACATTGACTGGTTTCACTTGGAAATTCTTCTAAGTGTGGAGTTTTGGAACTTTAAAATATTCCTCTAAAATCAGCCGAAATACGAATTCCGATTTACTCACCTGTTATCAGGAGAGACCTCAGTGCTGCATCTTTCAGCCCAGTACTGATCCTCAAAAGTAATTTTAACCGTACTTACCAGTAACTTGAATTTCCTTCCATAGGATATCATTGCCTGCTTTTTGCTGAAAAAGTTTCAAAGTGTTGATTTTTGAAACATACAAATATTCCTCTAAAATCAGCCGAAATCCGAATTCTGATTTACTCACCTGTTATCAGGAGAGACCTCAGTGCTGCATCTTTCAGCCCAGTACTGGTCCTGAAAAGTAATTTTAACCGTACTTACCAGTAACTTGAATTTCCTTCCATAGGCTAACATTGACTGGTTTCACTTGGAAATTCTTCTAAGTGTGGAATTTTGGAACTTTAAAATATTCCTCTAAAATCAGCCAAAATACGAATTCCGATTTACTCACCTGTTATCAGGAGAGACCTCAGTGCTGTATCTTTCAGCCCAGTACTGGTCCTGAAAAGTAATTTTAACCGTACTTACCGGTAACTTGAATTTCCTTCCATAGGCTAACATTGACTGGTTTCACTTGGAAATTCTTCAAAGTGTGGAGTTTTGGAACTTTAAAATATTCATCTAAAATCAGCCGAAATATGAATTCCGATTTACTCACCTGTTATCAGGAGAGACCTCAGTGCTGCATCTTTGAGCCCAGTACTGATCCTGAAAAGTAATTTTAACCGTACTTACCAGTAACTTGAATTTCCTTCCATAGGATATCATTGCCTGCTTTTTGCTGAAAAAGTTTCAAAGTGTTGATTTTTGAAACATACAAATATTCCTCTAAAATCAGCCGAAATCCGAATTCTGATTTACTCACCTGTTATCAGGAGAGACCTCAGTGCTGCATCTTTCAGCCCAGTACTGGTCCTGAAAAGTAATTTTAACCGTACTTACCAGTAACTTGAATTTCCTTCCATAGGCTAACATTGACTGGTTTCACTTAGAAATTCTTCTAAGTGTGGAGTTTTGGAACTTTAAAATATTCCTCTAAAATCAGCCGAAATACGAATTCCGATTTACTCACCTGTTATCAGGAGAGACCTCAGTGCTGCATCTTTCAGCCCAGTACTGATCCTCAAAAGTAATTTTAACCGTACTTACCAGTAACTTGAATTTCCTTCCATAGGATATCATTGCCTGCTTTTTGCTGAAAAAGTTTCAAAGTGTTGATTTTTGAAACATACAAATATTCCTCTAAAATCAGCCGAAATCCGAATTCTGATTTACTCACCTGTTATCAGGAGAGACCTCAGTGCTGCATCTTTCAGCCCAGTACTGGTCCTGAAAAGTAATTTTAACCGTACTTACCAGTAACTTGAATTTCCTTCCATAGGCTAACATTGACTGGTTTCACTTGGAAATTCTTCCAAGTGTGGAGTTTTGGAACTTTAAAATATTCCTCTAAAATCAGCCGAAATACGAATTCCGATTTACTCACCTGTTATCAGGAGAGACCTCAGTGCTGCATCTTTCAGCCCAGTACTGATCCTCAAAAGTAATTTTAACCGTACTTACCGGTAACTTGAATTTCCTTCATAGGCTAACATTGACTGGTTTCACTTGGAAATTCTTCTAAGTGTGGAATTTTGGAACTTTAAAATATTCCTCTAAAATCAGCCGAAATACGAATTCCGATTTACTCACCTGTTATCAGGAGAGACCTCAGTGCTGTATCTTTCAGCCCAGTACTGGTCCTGAAAAGTAATTTTAACCGTACTTACCGGTAACTTGAATTTCCTTACATAGGCTAACATTGACTGGTTTCACTTGGAAATTCTTCTAAGTGTGGAGTTTTGGAACTTTAAAATATTCATCTAAAATCAGCCGAAATACGAATTCCGATTTACTCACCTGTTATCAGGAGAGACCTCAGTGCTGCATCTTTCAGCCCAGTACTGATCCTCAAAAGTAATTTTAACCGTACTTACCAGTAACTTGAATTTCCTTCCATAGGATATCATTGCCTGCTTTTTGCTGAAAAGTTTCAAAGTGTTGATTTTTGAAACATACAAATATTCCTCTAAAATCAGCCGAAATCCGAATTCTGATTTACTCACCTGTTATCAGGAGAGACCTCAGTGCTGCATCTTTCAGCCCAGTACTGGTCCTGAAAAGTAATTTTAATCGTACTTACCAGTAACTTGAATTTCCTTCCATAGGCTAACATTGACTGGTTTCACTTGGAAATTCTTCTAAGTGTGGAGTTTTGGAACTTTAAAATATTCCTCTAAAATCAGCCGAAATACGAATTCCGATTTACTCACCTGTTATCAGGAGAGACCTCAGTGCTGCATCTTTCAGCCCAGTACTGATCCTCAAAAGTAATTTTAACCGTACTTACCGGTAACTTGAATTTCCTTCATAGGCTAACATTGACTGGTTTCACTTGGAAATTCTTCTAAGTGTGGAGTTTTGGAACTTTAAAATATTCCTCTAAAATCAGCCGAAATACGAATTCCGATTTACTCACCTGTTATCAGGAGAGACCTCAGTGCTGTATCTTTCAGCCCAGTACTGGTCCTGAAAAGTAATTTTAACCGTACTTACCGGTAACTTGAATTTCCTTCCATAGGCTAACATTGACTGGTTTCACTTGGAAATTCTTCTAAGTGTGGAGTTTTGGAACTTTAAAATATTCATCTAAAATCAGCCGAAATACGAATTCCGATTTACTCACCTGTTATCAGGAGAGACCTCAGTGCTGTATCTTTCAGCCCAGTACTGGTCCTGAAAAGTAATTTTAACCGTACTTACCGGTAACTTGAATTTCCTTCCATAGGCTAACATTGACTGGTTTCACTTGGAAATTCTTCCAAGTGTGGAGTTTTGGAACTTTAAAATATTCCTCTAAAATCAGCCGAAATACGAATTCCGATTTACTCACCTGTTATCAGGAGAGACCTCAGTGCTGCATCTTTCAGCCCAGTACTGATCCTCAAAAGTAATTTTAACCGTACTTACCGGTAACTTGAATTTCCTTCATAGGCTAACATTGACTGGTTTCACTTGGAAATTCTTCTAAGTGTGGAATTTTGGAACTTTAAAATATTCCTCTAAAATCAGCCGAAATACGAATTCCGATTTACTCACCTGTTATCAGGAGAGACCTCAGTGCTGTATCTTTCAGCCCAGTACTGGTCCTGAAAAGTAAATTTAAACGTACTTACCGGTAACATGAATTTCCTTACATAGGCTAACATTGACTGGTTTCACTTGGAAATTCTTCTAAGTGTGGAGTTTTGGAACTTTAAAATATTCATCTAAAATCAGCCGAAATACGAATTCCGATTTACTCACCTGTTATCAGGAGAGACCTCAGTGCTGCATCTTTCAGCCCAGTACTGATCCTCAAAAGTAATTTTAACCGTACTTACCAGTAACTTGAATTTCCTTCCATAGGATATCATTGCCTGCTTTTTGCTGAAAAAGTTTCAAAGTGTTGATTTTTGAAACATACAAATATTCCTCTAAAATCAGCCGAAATCCGAATTCTGATTTACTCACCTGTTATCAGGAGAGACCTCAGTGCTGCATCTTTCAGCCCAGTACTGGTCCTGAAAAGTAATTTTAATCGTACTTACCAGTAACTTGAATTTCCTTCCATAGGCTAACATTGACTGGTTTCACTTGGAAATTCTTCTAAGTGTGGAGTTTTGGAACTTTAAAATATTCCTCTAAAATCAGCCGAAATACGAATTCCGATTTACTCACCTGTTATCAGGAGAGACCTCAGTGCTGCATCTTTCAGCCCAGTACTGATCCTCAAAAGTAATTTTAACCGTACTTACCGGTAACTTGAATTTCCTTCATAGGCTAACATTGACTGGTTTCACTTGGAAATTCTTCTAAGTGTGGAGTTTTGGAACTTTAAAATATTCCTCTAAAATCAGCCGAAATACGAATTCCGATTTACTCACCTGTTATCAGGAGAGACCTCAGTGCTGTATCTTTCAGCCCAGTACTGGTCCTGAAAAGTAATTTTAACCGTACTTACCGGTAACTTGAATTTCCTTCCATAGGCTAACATTGACTGGTTTCACTTGGAAATTCTTCTAAGTGTGGAGTTTTGGAACTTTAAAATATTCATCTAAAATCAGCCGAAATACGAATTCCGATTTACTCACCTGTTATCAGGAGAGACCTCAGTGCTGTATCTTTCAGCCCAGTACTGGTCCTGAAAAGTAATTTTAACCGTACTTACCGGTAACTTGAATTTCCTTCCATAGGCTAACATTGACTGGTTTCACTTGGAAATTCTTCCAAGTGTGGAGTTTTGGAACTTTAAAATATTCCTCTAAAATCAGCCGAAATACGAATTCCGATTTACTCACCTGTTATCAGGAGAGACCTCAGTGCTGCATCTTTCAGCCCAGTACTGATCCTCAAAAGTAATTTTAACCGTACTTACCGGTAACTTGAATTTCCTTCATAGGCTAACATTGACTGGTTTCACTTGGAAATTCTTCTAAGTGTGGAATTTTGGAACTTTAAAATATTCCTCTAAAATCAGCCGAAATACGAATTCCGATTTACTCACCTGTTATCAGGAGAGACCTCAGTGCTGTATCTTTCAGCCCAGTACTGGTCCTGAAAAGTAATTTTAACCGTACTTACCGGTAACTTGAATTTCCTTCCATAGGCTAACATTGACTGGTTTCACTTGGAAATTCTTCTAAGTGTGGAGTTTTGGAACTTTAAAATATTCATCTAAAATCAGCCGAAATACGAATTCCGATTTACTCATCTTTTATCAGGAGAGACCTCAGTGCTGCATCTTTCAGCCCAGTACTGATCCTCAAAAGTAATTTTAACCGTACTTACCAGTAGCTTGAATTTCCTTCCATAGGATATCATTGCCTGCTTTTTGCTGAAAAAGTTTCTAAGTGTTGATTTTTGAAACATACAAATATTCCTCTAAAATCAGCCGAAATACGAATTCCGATTTACTCACCTGTTATAA
Source organism: Calotriton arnoldi (assembly GCA_963921515.1). Taxonomy (NCBI): domain Eukaryota; kingdom Metazoa; phylum Chordata; class Amphibia; order Caudata; family Salamandridae; genus Calotriton; species Calotriton arnoldi. Next base: position 239,893 of record CAWUFW010017639.1, on the reverse strand, counting down.
GGAGAGACCTCAGTGCTGTATCTTTCAGCCCAGTACTGGTCCTGAAAAGTAATTTTAACCGTACTTACCAGTAACTTATATTTTCTTCCATAGGAATCCATTGTCTGGTTTTCAGCAGAAAAGTTTCAAAGTGTCGATTTTCACAAACTACAAATATTCCTTAAAAATCGCCTGTATGACTTAAACGCATTCTTTCAACTGTTTACAGGAGATGCACCAGTGCTGGATCCAGGATCCAACACTGAGTAAGAAAAAGTAACGATAACAGTTTTTACCTGCTAAGTGAATTTCCTTCCATAGGATAACATTGGTGATTCTATGAGAAAAAGTTTCTAAGTGTCAACTTTTAAAATACAATAATATTCCTTAAAAATCACGACTGTAACCAAAACGCTTTTACTCAACTGTTTACAGGAGATGTACCAGGACTGAATCTAGGATCCAGTCCTGTGGTTAGAAAAGTAATCCATAAAGTAACTAATTGCATTTAACTAGAAATTCACATTGAGCTGAATGTTGCATTGTGTTTGAAAATGTGTTGCCCATTGCAACAACTGTAACTACTGTACTTAAAAGTCTATTGCCTATGTGCAAAGTATTTAAACTAAAGTAATTCATTCTGAGAAAGTATTTTTTGTAATGTAATGTATAATGTAATTACAATGTAATTTAAAAAATAAAATATGTAAAAGAAATTGTTTCTAAAAATGTAGTAAATCAGTATGAAAAAAATTAATATAAAAATTAATACATTTAAAAATTGTCATTTAAAAAACCTTTGAAATTCACTGAAAAAACCGTAGGTTTCAGGCACGTTATAGTTACAAATTAGCATTTTAAAAACCTTTGAAATTCACTGAAAAAACCATAGGTTTCAGACACGTTATAGTTAGAAATTAGCATTTAAAAAACCTTTGAAATTCACTGAAAAAACCATAGGTTTTAGGGACAGTTATAGTTAGTTGGACATTGCACTCGTACAAAACCCGTGAAATTCCCCGTTATAGTTAGTTCAGCTAACTATAACTCGCGCCCCGCAATGCACTGCTGATGACGTCACATATTACATCACTCATGACATGGTCAGTGACATCACTGATGACATCACTGATGACATCTCAAATGACATCACTGATGACATCATCCACGTGATAATCTGATGCAGCTCCTCACACCCTAATATAACCTTTGATACACCCAATCTAAATTACAGAGTGCCATTCGCAAAACCATAGACACTCCAACACCAATAACTACATACCCACTCACTGATTCTTAGGTCTACACACACACATCCACTCACTCACCCGTACAGTCACTCATACTTATGGTCACTCAGTACAGGACTATCATATGCACTCTTACTCCTATATAGACACTCAAACACCGCCACTCATCCTTAGAGGTACTCACACACCTAGTCAGTCATGCAAATAATTAAACACACTGCCATTTACTCACCTATACAGTTATACACACACCAGCTCACTTAATCATACAAATACTAGCACATTGTTACGCTCTTATACAATCACTGATACAAGCACACACTCATCCATACAGCCACTATCACAATCACTCACTCTCGCTTATAGCTATTTATATACTCCAATACACATATATACTGCCTTTCACATATGTAGTTACTCACACATGTACCACTGGGACATACATTCACTCACTAACACACTCTTACACACACTTACCTACCCATACAGTCTATCACAGATGCACTCTTGAAACCATCCACCCAGTGAATCACCCACTCACACATCTATGCACAGTCGCACACACCCCATCCACACAAACACTCAGGCACCCATACAGATACTCATAGAACCAATCAATAACCCATATAGACACTCATGTAGCTATTCGCAAATCCATGCATCCACTTACACACCAACAGACGGATACAGACATTCACACAGTTTAGTCACTAACCCATGCATTCAGTAAGATACGTTTAATCACTCACTTGTAGAGTCAGTCACGCACGTACTAAATCATCCATTCAGACACTTATACACCCACTCATTCTTCAATATGCCTTTCCCTATATATATTAAACATATTTAAACTTTACAGAAACACACAGTCACTGGATGATGTCATCAGTGATGTCATTTGAGATGTCATCAGTGATGTCATCAGTGATGTCACTGACCATGTCATGAGTGATGTAATATGTGACGTCATCAGCAGTGCATTGCGGGGGCGCGAGTTATAGTTAGATGAACTAACTATAACGGGGGAATTTCACGGGTTTTGTACGAGTGCAATGTCCAACTAACTATAACTGTCCCTAAAACCTATGGTTTTTTCAGTGAATATATATATATATATATATTATCTACTGGCGGTCGCCAGTAGATAGTTATAGTTACAACCTATTATCCATAGGAAATCCGCGACATTCTATTTGAAATAACTCTCTTGCCGGTTGACGTATCTTCGCCACACAGCCCCCCTTCAGGGGACAAAAAAAAAAAAACGATCGGGCCCGCAGGCCCCGCCCCCTTCCTTCACCACTCTGGGGGGGAACGAATTCCCCTTGAATACTGGGGGTCCCTGGGGGCCAACTAGCCCACCAGGAACCTCCAGTATGCGCCAGGGGGCTGCCTTGCAGAGAGGTGTACAGAGGCCACGCCCCTTTTACACCTCTCTGCAACGCAGCTCTGTGGCGCTTTTGGAGGTATATGGTGGGCTAGTTGGACTCCGGGGACCCTCAGGATTCAAGGGGACTTAATTCCCCAACTTAAAACGCGCCACGGGGCGCGTTTGCACAGTGGTGAAGGGAGGGGCGGGGCTTCAGGTGACATGTGTGCAAACAGGCCCCGTGGCGCGTTTTAAGATGGGGAATTAAATCCCTTCAATCCTGAGGGTCCCTGGGGCCAACTAGCCCAACAGGTACATCCAGAAAGCGCCACAGAGCTGTGTTGCAGAGAGGTGTAAAAGGGTGTGGCCTCTCTACAGTCTCTGCAACGCAGCCCCTGGCGCATATTGGAGGTTCCTGGTGGGCTAGTTGGCCCCTAGGTACCCTCAGGATTCAAGGGGACTTAATCCCCCAACTTAAAACGCGCCACGGGGCGCGTTTGCACAGATGTCACCTCAGGACCCGCCCCCTCCCTTCACCATTGTGCAAATATTCTTCTAAAATCATCCGAAATACGAATTCCTATTTACTCACCTGTTATAAGGAGAGACCTCAGTGCTGCATCTTTCAGCCCAGTACTGGTCCTGAAAAGTAATTTTAACCGTACTTACCAGTAACTTGAATTTCCTTCCATAGGATATCATTGCCTGCTTTTTGTTGATAAAGTTTCTAAGTGTTGATTTTTGAAACATACAAATATTCCTCTAAAATCAGCCGAAATACGAATTCCGATTTACTCACCTGTTATAAGGAGAGACCTCAGTGCTGTATCTTTCAGCCCAGTACTGGTCCTTAAAAGTAATTTTAACCGTACTTACCAGTAACTTGAATTTCCTTCCATAGGCTAACATTCACTGGTTTCACTTGGAAATTCTTCTAAGTGTGGAGTTTTGGAACTTTAAAATATTCCTCTAAAATCAGCCGAAATACGAATTCCGATTTACTCACCTGTTATCAGGAGAGACCTCAGTGCTGCATCTTTCAGCCCAGTACTAATCCTGAAAAGTAATTTTAACCGTACTTACCAGTAACTTGAATTTCCTTCATAGGCTAACATTGACTGGTTTCACTTGGAAATTCTTCTAAGTGTGGAGTTTTGGAACTTTATAATATTCCTCTAAAATCAACCAAAGTACGAATTCCAATTTACTCACCTGTTATCAGGAGAGAACCCAGTGCTGCATCTTTTAGCCCAGCACTGACCCTGAAAAGTAATTTTAACCGTACTTACCAGTAACTTATATTTTCTTCCATAGGAATCCATTGTCTGGTTTTCAGCAGAAAAGTTTCAAAGTGTCGATTTTCACAAACTACAAATATTCCTAAAAAATCGCCTGTATGACTTAAACGCATTCTTTCAACTGTTTACAGGAGATGCACCAGTGCTGGATCCAGGATGCAACACTGAGTAAGAAAATGTAACGATAACAGTTTTTACCTTCTAAGTGAATTTCCTTCCATAGGATAACATTGGTGATTCTATGAGAAAAAGTTTCTAAGTGTCAACTTTTAAAGTACAATAATATTCCTTAAAAATCACGACTGTAACCAAAACGCTTTTACTCAACTGTTTACAGGAGATGTTCCAGGACTGAATCTAGGATCCAGTCCTGTGGTTAGAAAAGTAATCCATAAAGTAACTAATTGCATTTAACTAGAAATTCACATTGAGCTGAATGTTGCATTGTGTTTGAAAATGTGTTGCCCATTGCAACAACTGTAACTACTGTACTTAAAAGTCTATTGCCTATGTGCAAAGTATTTAAACTAAAGTAATTCATTCTGAGAAAGTATTTTTTGTAATGTAATGTATAATGTAATTACAATGTAATTTAAAAAATAAAATATGTAAAAAAATTGTTTCTGAAAATGTAGTAAATCAGTATGAAAAAAATTTATATAACAATTAATACATTTAAAAATTGTCATTTACAAAACCTTTGAAATTCACTGAAAAAACCGTAGGTTTCAGACATGTTATAGTTACAAATTAGCATTTAAAAAACCTTTGAAATTCACTGAAAAAACCATAGGTTTCAGGGACGTTATAGTTACAAATTAGCATTTAAAAAACCTTTGAAATTCACTGAAAAACCATAGGTTTTAGGGACAGTTATAGTTAGTTGGACATTGCACTCGTACAAAACCCATGAAATTCCCCCGTTATAGTTAGTCCAGCTAACTATAACTCGCGCCCCGCAATGCACTGCTGATGACGTCACATATTACATCACTCATGACATGGTCAGTGACATCACTGATGACATCACTGATGACATCTCAAATGACATCACTGATGACATCATCCACGTGATAATTTCATGCATCTTCTCACACCCTAATATAACCTTTGATACACCCACTCTAAATTACAGACTGCCATTCGCAAAACCATAGACACTCCAACACCAATAACTACATACCCACTCACTGATTCTTAGGTCTACGCACACATCCACTCACTCACCCATACAGTCACTCATACTTACGGTCACTCAGTACAGGACTATCATATGCACTCATACTCCTATATAGACACTCAAACACCGCCACTCATCCATAGAGGTACTCACACACCTAGTCAGTCATGCAAATAATTTAACACACTACCATTTACTCACCTATACAGTTATACACACACCAGCTCACTTACTCATACAAATACTAGCACATTCTTACGCTCTTATACAATCACTGATACAAGCACACACTCATCCATACAGCCACTATCACAATCACTCACTCTCAGCTTATAGCTATTTATATACTCCAACACACATATATACTGCCTTTCACATATGTAGTTACTCACACATGTACCACTGGGACATACATTCACTCACTAACACACTCTTACACACACTTACCCACCCATACAGTCTATCACAGATGCACTCTTGAAACCATCCACCCAGTGAATCACCCACTCACGCATCTATGCACAGAGTCGCACACACCCCTCCCACACAAACACTCAGGCACCCATACAGATACTCACACAAGCATTCAATAACTCATATAGACACTCATGTAGCTATTCACAAACACATGCAGCCACTTACACAGCAACAGACAGACGGATACAGACATTCACCTAGTTTAGTCACTAACCCATGCATTCAGTAAGATACCTTAAATCACTCACTTCTACAGTCAGTCACGCACCTACTAAATCATCCATACAGACACTTACACACCCATTCATTCTTCAATACGTCTTTTCCTATATATATTAAAAATATTTAAACTTTACAGAAACACACAGTCACTGGATGATGTCATCAGTGATGTCATCAGTGATGTCATTTGAGATGTCATCAGTGATGTCATCAGTGATGTCACTGACCATGTCATGAGTGATGTAATATGTGACGTCATCATTAGTGCATTGTGGGCGCGAGTTATAGTTAGCTGGACTAACTATAACGGGGAATTTCATGGGTTTTGTACGAGTGCAATGTCCAACTAACTATAACTGTCCCTAAAACCTATGGTTTTTTCAGTGAATTTCAAAGGTTTTTTAAATGCTAATTTGTAACTATAACGTCCCTGAAACCTATGGTTTTTTCAGTGAATATATATATATATATATATATTCTAGGCATATTCAGCTAGGGTGTGAGAAGCACTAAGAGTTTGTGGGACTTGCAGTTTTCGAGATCCTGTTTGTGAATGGTGAACGTTTTTGCTTGTGTATTTATTGTACGTGGGATCAACATATGTAGATGTGCATGTTGAGTGAGGGTGTTCATGCATGTGTGTGTGTGTGTGTGTGTGTGTACCTGTGGTGTTATTGTGCATGTGTGTGTGGCAAGGCCATTCTAGTGCGGCTGTTAATGAGTGCAGTATTCGTTTGAGCCTGGTGTGCGTGTGCTTATGTGTTGTGTGTCTGGGTAAAAACATTATGTTTATTTATCTGGTGAGTGCCTGTATGTGGTGTGTTTTGTGATCATTAAAAACCGGAAGGGTGTGCAAAATTATATTGATAAAATGACACAATAACTTATTTGAGGTCGGCAGACAGCATGTATTTTCTGAATGTGTATGTGTTGAACCTGGCCCTCCCTGCATGGTTAGCCCAAAACTGTCTGCCTCTTTCCCTCCATTTTTTGCTGAATTTGTTTTTGTTGGGTTTAGGTCTTTGTAAACTTTAACACTGCTAACCAGTGCAAAAGTAAAGTGCTTGTGCTCACTAAAAACCCTAAACCATGGTTAAATTGGCTTATACCCAATTGGCATATTTAATTTACCTGCAAGTCCCTTGTAGAGTTGTATACTATATACCCAGGGCCTGTACATTAAATGCTACCAGTGGGACTGCAGCACTTATTATGCCACCCACTAAAGTAACACCTTAAAACACGTCCCTGGCCTGCCATTGCAGTCTGAATGCAGTTTTAAACTGCCATGTCATCTTGCCATTTAAACCCCCTTGCCAAGCCTTAAACTCCCCTTCTAATATATATAAGTCCCCCCTAAGGTAGACCCTAGGAAGCCCATAGGGCAGGGTGCTGTGTAATTAAAAGGTTGGACATGCACTTTTAAGTTTTACATATCCTGGTAGTGAAAAACTCTTACATTTGTTTTTCACTACTGTGAGGCCTACCCCTCCTATAGGATAACATTGGGGATTCCTTATTAAATTTAATAAGCTGTAATGTCCAATTGGGAGGTGACAGCTAAGTCAAGTTTGGGGTATTTAGTGGTGAAGTCGGGGTTTTGATCACAATTTTAAAAATGCCACTGTTAGAAAGTTCGTATTTTTCTGCCTGTAGCCCTTTTGTGCCAACAGCCTGGCCTGGGCCTCATGAATTGGTGTAGTTGACAGTTGGGCTTTGTGTATTCTTCCTAGTCAGCCCACCTGTCATTGCAACAGACTTTAATGCACTTCCCTGAAGGCTGGGGTGGCTCTCTCTGCTTCCTGGGGGAGGTGCTGCTCCTGCCCACCATACTGCCCTAGTGCTTAAAAGTATCTTGTTTTTCCCGCAGCGCAGAACACCGGAACAGACTTTGCTGCACTTCCCTCAAGGCTGGTGTGGGACTATGTCCCCAGCTCTCTCTGCTTCCTGGGTGGAGGTGCTGCTGCTGCCCACAGTGCTGCCCTAGCACTTAAAAGCGCCTTGGTTTTCCCACGCCGCGGGACAACGGAACAGACTTCACCGCACTACCCTGCAGGCTGGAACTACGCCCCCCAGCTCTCTCTGCATTCTAGGAGGAGGTGCTGCTGCTGCCCACAACGCTGCCCTAGCACTTAAAAGCACCTCGGGTTCCCCATGGTGCAGGATGTATGCGGGACGCACCTGGGCGCATGCCCGGTTGAAGACCAGGCCAAGAGCGGGCCTGTCTGCGTCTGGCTGAGCTTAGTCAAAAAGAACCCCCTTTGGGTAAGTACGCATGCATAAAACCACACTTACACAAGACTCCCTATGTCACCAATGTACAGACCATGAACAAAGGAATAAAGAAACCAAGTAACGAATGCAAATATGAATATACAAATTTAATTGACAAATATATACATTTCAGAATACAAAATAAACTAAAAATAATAGAAATTACATTTGAAAATTCATCCTAAAAACAATATAAAAACCCAATAAGATCTAATATGGGTAGCGTAATTAAAAAACATACAAACGAATAACAAGAAAAATAGACATAAACATTGGGAGAACAGGCAGGAAAATAGTTCCTATTTACAGGAAGAACTACTCAATCACAAATAGATCAATTGTTGTTTTATATGAAAATTGTCAATCTTAACAGTTGTCCACATTGATTTACAGTAGGCCTTCCTTTATTAGTGCATCATCTGGCTGAGACCCGACCGGCCCCCCTCTTGGTCCCGTGTTGCTTTTTACCTTATGCGGTTATCCCTTTTTTGGAAGAAATCAGCGCAGTTGAGTTCGCGCTAAGATTCGGTCCCCCAATCTCAGAGAAAACCCAAACCCCGCCATTCCGGAGGTAGTGCAAGGAGATGGGGCGGGAGGAGGCACGCAGGTGTATGTCACTACCACCATTATAGAACATTCTCTGCCTGCCTCATCCACCATGGACCTGCCACTGATGGCTTTTCTGGGACCTTTAGCCAGCTGAAGGCAGTGCTCTTGCACATGGTCTCAAGACGACCTCACTATATAACCCAAGAAAGAAAAAGCCTCCGAAGGGGCTTGGGATCAAGTCCGTCTGCCATCCTTTTTCTTTTGGACACTCGCAATGCCCACTTACCAATGACTTTTGTAACTTCATAGTCAATAGACTTGTGGACTTGTGATCATCAAAGTTGGAATCCCTGGTCGCTTCAACTTTTTCTTCCTATTACTAATCAAGATTGAAGACACCATCAGCAATCTAAAGGGCCAATTCGATATGAAGGTTCACAAGGGTTTGTTTGGACTGGGTTACCAGATTGATAGCTCCACTTTGAGCTGATTCCAAACCCTCAACTGCCCCAGTCAGGGGGAGCGGCAGTCTATCTCAGTTGGGGCACTCAATGGCACCATGTCCCTGTAGATCAGCAGCCCGCGACCCACCTGTGACACTAGAAGGGGTTCCATTGTTGAGGGGCATGCCCCTTCCCAGTGTGCCAGCAGTGAAAGTCCTACCCCCATTTACGCCAGCAGATGAGCCTTTGTTTTAGGGCAAACCACATGATCTTAACCCTCCTTCCAACTGCCAGTTCAACTACAGTGGCTGCCACGCCGTATAATTTAGATCTTCCTCCAGCTGCAACGCTTATGTCATCATACTGCCCAATGTCCCTGCACTGATGGACAATGCCATGGAAGGTTTTGGTCAACTTAAAAACAAAGTAATGCACTGAATACATACTCAACTGGGGAAAAGGCTACCTCGATCCAAGGAAATTATTATGGCAAGGGGAGTTTCTTAGATCGGCTCACAACCAAAGTCTTTGGAAGGTGACAGCGTAACAGTAAACTTTAACAACCCATGAATAGCCTGCTTTTTATTATCTCAACTGCTACTTAGAAAGGAGCGGGCAACAGTCCTATCTGTGATTCCTTTAGGTTTTTTTTATAAGCTCCCACTGTTATATCCCACAAGGCCTAATGATTGTGTGGCCACCCCTTTGGGCTCTTTATCCCCTGCTTTAACATCTCTGCCTGAGGTTATTGTTCCCACTTGTAACCATTTTGTCCTGTTAGGCTCATTGTGCAATAACGACTGACTGTCCAATCTCAATGCTTGCATGAACGATTCTAAGGATAATCATGTGGACTCTGGCACTGTTTCTTCTCTACGGTGGAATGTAGTCGGTCTCACAAGTAAAAAGGACAACAAGGCTTTCTATGACTTTGTAGCCAAGTATAACTTTGTGTGTTTACAGGAGATGTGGGATACAACCCCTGATTTTTTTCTTAATGGTTTCTTTTCCTTTCCAGTCCTGGCTGTTCCTTACAGTCATGGGAGGGCAAAGGGTGGTCTTTTAATTTTAGTTTCGATTAAACTTAAATGCAGAATGTCTATGATCAATACTGGTTCATCAAATTTGGCTATTGTCTTGTAGAAATCGGCTAACTCTCCTAGCTTGTTAGTTGTGAATTTTTACAATGCTCCCTCTCCAACAGGATTACCTAGTCATGTTGCGATTCTTAAGGGTTTCATCGATTCCCTGCCTAAATCCTACCTGGAGAACAGTTTTGTTATTCTAGCTGGTGATTTTAATTTATGTCCCTGTATGAATCAGTGTTTTAATCTTTCGGGTGGTGCGGATGACCTTTTTATGGATTCTTTGCATCTTTCGTACATTTATGAGGGAGATTGTTTAAATTCCTTCCTGACAGATTATAACCTGGTTTCAACCTTGGCTCCTGACTTTGCTCTATCACCGGAAGGATGCACTCCTACTTTTACTGGCTGGGGGGCTAACAGTGTTATTGACTTCTTTTTATTTTCTTACCCTCTGAACAAACTCTTGGTTAAATTCGAGGTCACTTGGAGAGCCTTGAGTGACCTCAATCCTCTTCAGGTCATTTTTCGCTTGGACTTTAGACAAAAGTGCCTGATTCATTTGCCCACACTCAGCAGGAACCTTTTCTCCCAAGAACAGCGACTGAAATGGTGTACAGTGTTGCCTGAAGCTTTCCATAGAGATCTATTTAGGACTTGTTCTACTGAGATTGATGTATCCCTCAATGATACTTTCCCCGCTATTACTATTGTTAAATCTTTTAAAGTCATCAGTCATAGTATACAGACTATGTTAACGGGCAAGAAGCACATCCACAATCCCAGACCCTATAAATTGTTCGATAATAATTGTACTAGGGCTCACCAAGTTCTTCTGCAGGCACTTTAGTCAGTCCCCAGAGATTGTAAATGGATCGCTATTTGTCTTGTCACATACAAAAGCACTATAGAGGAGTGGAAGTGTTCTTTGTGAGAGGAAGCTTGGGAACAGCTGCTGGCCGCTAGCCATCTGAGAGATAGCACTACGTTTTGGGAAACTGTTAATCACCCAACCTTAATGGCAGCTGTTGAACCTGCCCTACAGTCTACCATTCCACCTAGGACTTGAGTAGAACACTTTGAAATAATTTATGATGCTCCCAACTCCTCTCCCCCCACCGGGCCGACTGAATAAACCTTTGCACTAGATGAGATTAGTAATGCCATTCGAATGTTTCAATCTAATAAGGTCTAGATGGCATTCCGCTTGACCTTTTCAAGTCTTATATAAACTTTTGGGCTCCTCTTTTAACTCTGTCTGAATACGATTGTGCAATTGTCCATTCTATACGCCTGGTCCTCCTATGTGATTGTCCCTGTTTTGAAAAACGGCAACTGTGCAGGCCCTAACCGGCTATTTAATTGATTAGCTCCACCATTAAGGTTGTTGGTTGTATTTTATTGAACAGATTAGTAGACTGGGCCTCGAATCAGAATGTCCTATCTGACTTACAGTACGGCTTCTGCCCTGGCATGGGAACCGTTGATCAAGGACTTAACCTGAATTTGATCATAGATAAATACACATCTGCCAAAAAAGGGTGATTACATCTTGCATTTATGAATCTAAGCACAGCCTTTGATATGGTCATTAGGGAGAAACTTTGGGTCATTATGTTGGAATTGGGGGCAGATCCTCAGTTAGTTTTTTTTCTGTGTGATTTTCAATTTAACCTGTCGGCCTCAGTTAGGTTTGGTGATGGAGGGGAATGCAACGAGCACTTTAAAATCAATTGGGAGTCTGCCAAGGATGCATCTTGACTCCATTTTTGTTTACACAGTATATTAACAGCTTAGAGAAGATGCTGATTGGTCCAGGTAACGATATGCCCAAAACTGGTTCACAGACGATTCCCCATTACTTTACACGCATGATGCTGTCCTTATTTTGTGAACAGCTATGTGTTTAGACCTCCTCTTAAACCGATTAATAGAATTAATGGATAATCTTGATATTAGTACCAATTTTACAAAGTCACAAGTCATGGTGATTGGACCTCAGTCTACCAAGACTAGACTGTATTGCATTAAAGGTAACCTCCTTGAGCGTTTCACTGTTTTCCCTTACCTGAGAGTCTTGTTCAACTACGCTATATCCTGGTCTCCCCTGATAGTAACTAGAGGACATATGTTCTTAAGGAGTATCGCTTTGGTATTTGAATTCTCGTCTAGACCGGGCATAAGTCAATCAAGGTCATGTTCAAGGTTTATAGTGCAAAGTGTGTTCCATTGCAGCATATAATAGTGAAAACTAGGGGTTTGCAAATGCGTCCTTGCTTCAAGTTTTAGAGAATACTTTTTTTAGAAGATTTCTTTGTCTCCCCCCAAGCACATCCTCTATTATTATACATGAGGAACTTGGCATTGGTTATCTAGAGGACATCTTGCTGCTATGACCCCTTCTCCTTTGGATTTCTGTGTGGACAAGTCCTGCCAAACATTTTAATTGCTTAGTTTTAAAAGACTGCTCGGCCCTTGGTCACGTGTTTAGCATCCCATGGCCTAGCTACTTAAAGGACAGCTCTACAAAGCTGAGGTGACCAGATTTCTTTCATTACCCTGAGTTATTAGCTACAGATGACCACTCTTGGACCAAGACAGTCTTTACGAATTGGAGGTCAAGTGTAAGAGCCTCCTTGGCCAAGGATAAAACATCTGTAAGATCTTATGCACTGTTACAGACTGTTTTTTTATCAAACTGTACCTTACTTATAACATGCCTGATCATCATCAGTTTTTGTTAATACGTTTCAGATTAAATGTATTCCATCATCTGATAGCAGTCCCCCATGGCAGCTCATTAGGCCCAGCTCTCATTCCGTGTAGCCGTGATAATCTTTCAACTCAGGACACACTGCACTATTTACAAAAGACTACGAAAGTCTTTTATTGCACCTTTGCTTGCTGATATTTGCACAAGTTCTCCCACTATGTTTTATTTAATATTGCTACCTGATGTGTTCACTTGTTTGAACTTGGTCCTCTTTTTATCAGGTGATGTGCGAATGCAAACGTTTTTATTCGATACATGATGTGTTTTCTCCTGATAAGTCTTTTATATTGCCATACATGTATTTGAACTTTTTTAGGACTTTTTTTATAATAGAGGCCATATAAGCTCTGCCTACCTTGCAAATGAAGATGGGGGACGAGAGGGGTGCCCCCGACGAATGGTTTTCCAGGGTAGGTCACTTGGATACCATCCTGGATGTCAGGACTATTTAGAGGCCTTGTTGCCTGTTCTTGTAATATTGCTATTGATGTTCTGTGTCTTCCATATAGTGATAGGATGTTGTAAAAGTGTTAGTCAGAAGTTGGGAGGGATGTTCACGACTAGATTGGTCAATAAAATGCAGGACGTTGAGGTGAATGTATACACATTAATGACTGCAAGCAAAAGGGAAGGTGTGGAAATAGTTGAAACTTCAACCAAAGAGGCAAATGTTAAAATGAATGTAGAAAATGAATAAGGCCTACTCATGTCAGCAGAAAGGCGTGTACAGATGTACGTGATAAAGGAGAAATACAGGCCTAGGCTGTCTACAGTAGCAGAATAGAAAGCATAAATGAAGTTAGAACCTGGAGGGACGGATGTAGACACAAGCATCAATAGAATAGAGAAATATAATGAGACACAGCCGAAAATAAAGGTCACAAACCTGCATTGCAAGAATACGTCCCTGAGAAAATATGTAGATAAAGCAGCACGAGGCACAGAATAAGTGGGGGGTTAGGCCTTGCAGAGCAGTAGACATGTAGGGAGTAGAGCATTGCTAGGCTTCAAAGAACAAGACAAGGACACTGGTATTGCAGCGTGTTGTGAAAATGCAACAACAACACGTGCACGAGTCACACTCCATAAACATGTGGTTAGATGTTTTTGCAGAAAGTATTTCCTTCTGCTAATAAGAGATAATGTGGTTGAGTAAACGTTTGACTTAAAATACAAATGTATGAAGTATTTGTGGTTACAAAGGTATAAAAGAAACTGACCGCCACATTGTAAGTTGAGGATCAGATTCCAGTTTCATGGAGCTGACCGACCCTCTGTGCACATTTTATAAACTCTATACTATATTGCCAACAGAAGTCGTGTTGTTCTTTTCTTTTGTCCAGCAACACAGGCAGTTGTATTTTACATGCATTCAGCAGCAACACCAGAAATTTGATCATCAGTATCCCATACAGAGAATTACTATGAGCGAAAAGAAATTGTAGTTATGAGGAATCTTTCAAAAAAAGAGGAAAAGGTCATGTTAAAAAGTTTTTGAGAGCGAGGATATAGCAATAAAGTATTAAGAACAGCAGAGGAAAGAGCTGAAATAGTGAAGAGAGATTACCTTTTATTAATGGAGCTAACAGAACAAAAGAGTTGGAGTCAGTCAGATTCATCACCGCATACTGCAATAAGGTCAATAAGATCATGCATATCATGCACACATATTGGCTAATATTACAGACAGATGACGTAGTCTCAAAGTACATTGGTGATTTTCCCAAAATAACATTTCAGAAATGTAAACCACTGAAAGACACTTAGAGCAGTAATATGGTTCTCAGCGACAATAAGAAATGTAATTTACACAGCAACAAAGGCCTTTTCATTTGCACCGACAGTAAAGCATGTAAATATAGTAAGAACTTGAATACATTTGAGATTCCTAATAGCTCACATAAATTAAGTTTACAAAGAATCTATCTTGTAGTTCAGATTACTGTGTATATAGTCTGAAATGCCCATTGCAACTTGTTCTACATTAGTAGTATCATCCACCAAGTAAAAAAATGTGTGCTAGAACACATGAGAGCAATCACAACATATGAGGGCATTCAAAGATGTAAATAGACAAAACCCAGTGGCACAACACTTTAAACTTTAAATCAGATGAGAGCACCAATTCAAATTCTTTGCCTTCGACAGAATGTCTTTGCCTTTGACAGAATTCCTCCCAACATAGGAAGTGGAGATAGAGTTTTGGAATTAAGAAGATAGGAATCACACTACATTATTACCTTTGGCACCTTTTCCCCTACTGACTTGAATTTAAATGAGGAGATGGCAGTTCATTTGGGTTAATATAATATAACACAGGTAATGGTTATGTAAATTTACTCTAATAATTGTTGGTTTCCAGAGCAAACAAAAGTAACAATACCCTCTGATTTTAACTTTTTTTAAAAACAATTTATCACATAGGTGCACATGGGCCATATTTGCACCAGGAGCTAGCATAAAAGCTAAGACAATTTATGAAATCTAATTTTTCATTCTGTACCATTCATTGATTATAAAAAGTAATCTGAAAATGATTTATTTGGTTGGCTGATTAGCAATTGTGATTTGGGTCTTGATGGTTATTTGCCCACTTGGGCAGTATTCTTGTAACTATTATTTGAGACTATTTTGATTTTAATTTGATTATCCCGTTAAATTGTATTGAATTTCAGTTTATCAGGACAAACTGGTGCACATCGCAACCTTCATAATTTGTAACAATGCCTTGCAATCTTTGCTGGAGTATGTACGTTGAGTTCTGTTACTGTTGCAAAGTCATCCTGTGCCCTGGGCACCCCCCAACTTTTTGCTGACTGGTACTGGTGGTAACTGACTCTGACTGACCCTGGGCTCTGCTTAACCAGGCCCAGGGAAAGTGCTATGTTGAAAGACACTTAGAATACAGTGAAAACACCTACATACACTAGGGTACACCATGGGTTGGGGTACCCCTGTGAATGGCATGACCTACCCTATAAGGCCCTAGTACATAATAGGGCAGGGGAATTGAAACTACCTCTAAGTCCCTAGCATATAAAAGGGCATGGCAGTGAAGAGGCTAGCAGCCATTTCTGCACTTGCATGTGTGCACTGCTGAGCCTGAGGTCAGTTTAAAAGTAGCCGTGTTGCAGGACTGCTTTTAAAAAGTAGATTGTGCCAAACTCGACTTTGGTGTTTGGGGCACTTAAAAATGGATAACTAACAATGTTTGCGCACATTAGGTACCCCCAGGGTCTCCCCTAGGTGTCCCAAAGGTGGGGGGGGTCAGTTATTTATAAGGCGGACCCTTATAAAATGAGTTTTATATGCCCTGGGGTAAGTGAAGTTGCACATTTCACTACCCACATCGTGATAAAGTGCTGCACAAAATCGACTTTGGTGCTAGGAGCACTGTGGAGGGAAGATCTGCAATATTTCTACATATTCAGAACCCCTAAAGTCTCCCCTAGGTGTTTCAGGGGTGGGGGTTCCTGAAGATATAGGCAGAGTACTTATAAAATATGTTTTTATAAGCCCTGGTGCTGGAAAAATGGCCCAAGTCATTTTTCCCATTGCAAATCCCCTGCCACATAGGTTAACATGACAAGAAGTTATTAACTACTAACTCTTGATAGGAGAAGGCTACAAAATACCATTCATAGACTTCCCAGAATGGTATTAATAAACTCAACAATATGATATTGTTGAATTTCTCCTAAAATGTCCAGACAAGAAGTTATAAGACTTTCTTGTCTGTAAGCCCAGATTCAGCCTTCTAGTGGTCTGTCCTGATTGGTCAGAGTTAAGTGGATTAGCCAGGCTTCTTTGAAGAGGTGATAAAGAGCCCCTGGGGTTGATCAGGCTCCGCTGGGAGGGCAGTGTTCTACTACACAGGAATGCCAGAGCAGGGGGAGGAGTCGTAAACAATGGACTTCAAGGGAAGGGAAAGACACCAATGTCATTTACAACTCTACTCTTTTTAACCCAGCCAGATGCTAGGCTTAAGGAAGGAATGAGCAGATGCAAGGAGGAGAGACTATGGAGATTAGACATCCTAGGGGTGTGTTTAGCCAGCTCTTCTCTCCCTGCTGGAAAACCAGCAATTATGAATTTGGAAGAATTGGTGCACTCTGGGACAAAATAGTGCCACACTCTGCAGGAAGTGGCCATACCTTGGGGCGGTACCCTACACCCCATTGGACAGGAGTGACCTCCTGCTTGACCCAGAGAACTTGGAATAAGTATCTGAGAGGAGCAGAGCCTCTCAGATCTGCTGCTTGAAACCTAAGAAAGCAAGACGGGCCATGCTGAGAAGTTTGATGTGCATTCCCCAAGGCCTGCACTCTGAAGATTGCGCCTTCTGCGCAATCTAGAATTACAGTCCTGTGGACTACCTTGCTGTAAAAGGACTAAAGAGTGGGCTCCCTGCAAGCTACAGGTTAACAGAGCTCACCTGGAACATCACCACCAAGAATCCTCAACCTGGAGCACTACCAGTGGATTTGTAAGGGTTTTGTCCAAGCAGATTGTGGGAACTGAAGTCCTCAACTTTCAATGACCATCTTGGAGCTTCCAGGTCCTTGGAGTGAGTTTGAGACACTTTGGGACCCTTTGGGGAACTTCAAGAAGAAGTTCCAGAAGTTTGGAGAAGTTTGGAGCAACTTTGGAAAAAAGCCGAATAAGGGGACCGACTCAACCTGGCCAGACAAACCCCTGCCTTCAACCGCGAGCCGGCCTGCCGTCCAGGTTTGTCCCGCTGAAAAGCTCTGTAAGTCCTACTTCCAGAGCTTGACCGGGAGTAGTCGAAATCTGAGGCCGGCGAACCCTCACCGAATCCGGCCTGGTTTAGAGCATCGAGGGACCCCGCGAGAAAAAGCTTTGTAAAAGTTTCCAAGTCCGAACAAAGAAAAGGTGACCGGGAGCAACCGCGAAAGCCAAGCCGACTGCCTTCAACCGCGTGTCGGCCTGGATCCGTGGTTCATCCCTCTGGAACGCTCCAGAGGTCGGACTTCCATAAGTTTGACCGTGAGCTCGTCACAAGGTAATCCGGCAAACCCTCACCCAATCCGGACTGGCTGAGAGCTTCGAGAGAGCCCGCGAAGAAAAGCTCCAGAAAAGTTTCTAGGTCAGAAAGTAAAAACTTTGACCGAGACCTACCACGAGGGGTAGCCACGCAGGGCTCCATCGCGGTCGGCCTGAAACTTTGACTTTGACCCGGTCTATCACGACCAGATGTCCCGAAAAGGCGATATAGTCTTTTATGTGCTAGATAATGCTAAATCTTTGAAAATTCATATCTCCGGTTCCCTACATTGGATTTTTGTCGTTTAGGTGTAATTTCAAAGATAAAAAATATTTCCTAATTTTATAAATTGGTGTTGGGCTTTTATTGTGCATTGTGTCTTAATTATTTACTGAATTTGTGTTTTTAAATGCTTTACATACCTTTCTTTGAAGTTAAGCCTGCCTGCTCGCAGGCAAGCTACCAAGGGTTGAGCATGGGAATAATTTTCTAAGACCTATTCTGAGCCTTATACTGTGTTAGTGGCCTTATTGCCTGTGGCAGATATACATTTGCCCCTACTAATAATCCACTTTCCAACAGTTAATTTCATCTTTTTGTTTTACATATTTGTTAGAAGGTATATTTAGAATTGGTGCATTTGGAAGGTTGCCTACGTGGGCTGAAATTATGTTTTGGTATGTCCCAACAAGAATGCATGGAAATGGAAATCAGATTTCTTTAGTTTCAGTTGATATTAGAAGTTTGTTATTTTCACCACAATGTGGCCGACCACTTGGGCCAAATAAGAACTGTAGAGATTCAGTAATAATTAGAGTCATGGACTAGGATTTTAGATTGGTAAAACCGTAGGATACTTATTAATGATCAGTAACAATCAAGTGTTTAAATTGGTTCGAATGCAATTTTAGATAACTCGTTCAGATGTCTGCAAATTAAACTGCAACCCTGACTGTGGCTATATACGGATTTCAAAACGGCATCCATGATTTTTGCTCTGACCAGCCCTTTTTCAATGTTAGTCTTTTTTCACTTTCCAATATTGGGATAACTTTGCATACCTTGTTCATGTTGGGACATCCTCAATCATGATCAAGGCGTTCATTGCCAAAACACGTCGGGCTTTCGCTGCCATTAAATAACTCTTCAGCACTTAACAATGATGTGTGCCTCTCTCTCGCTTTGGCAGGAAGAATCAGTGTGTTCTTTTGAGCCATATTGAATAGTGCTCACATGCGTAAAAGCGCCACTGCTCAAGAGGTCAGAGGAGCATTGTGAAAGCTTGTTCAACACACATATGCATGTATATATGTATATTTTTTTTTCCCACACCTACACGCTTTTTTCAACAAAAACAAATGGTTAGAGTGAAGTTATAGTTATGTGCTGCAATGAGACAAGAACATACATTTATAAAACCTAAAAAACCACTGAAATACTTAAATACATCAGTTATAGTTTTGTCAACTAACTTGTGCCCCCATCATGCACTGCTAATTACCTACTGTGTTTCACGTTGGTGCTCCAGTGAGGTGTCACCCCAAAAGTCTTACACATTGTGTTTTTGTTTTCTCTGATTCAGAACATGTAAATCTGTGATAAGTACCCTCTAAAGTAATCAAATTGGTTGGTTACTCTCCTTGTGAGATACCAGATTCTAATACCACAAACCATCCAGAGCCTTTAATTGTTGTTTTTTTTATATATATACCATTTTGTGCCTGCCACAGAGAAATGAAGAGATGGCAAAGATATGATCCTCAGCTCTAGAACTGTGCTTTCAAAGGATGAATAGGCATTTAAAAATAATCTGGAGGACAAGGGGTCTACTAGAGTCAAAGATTGCTGCTCTTATGAAGAGTTCTCGGCTATGATCCCTGTTCTTCATCTGCATTGGCATCTGGATATTTCAAGGCATGTCCCAAGATGGGCAGCAGACAGAGGAAACAATTTGCCCTTTGGGGAGAGGTGGAAATCCTGAAGGAAGGCCTGCAGGTGAATGGACTCAGTGATGAGGCACTCCTCTCTATGATTCAGCATTAGATCACAGCAGTTCCGTGGTGTTGAGCTCACTTGGCATCTGTGGATGAGTCGGGCTGTACTTGAAAGGGAAAGAGATAGGAGATGACAGAAATGAAAAATCCCCAGGGTGCAGAGGCTTATTCAAGCCCTTGTTGCCTCAGCTCAATGAAGCAAACTACAAGGGGAGTGGTACTGGCCCCGGAGGATCAGGGGCACAGGTCAGGTAGAAAAGAGTGTGGATGTGAGAACTGCAGGAAGTTCATGGATGGTAACCCAATGCAGTTTCTTACTGTACAACTGGCCATGGTACCAAATGATCATTGTTAGAATATCGTCTGACATAAATATTGTACCCTAAATAGCATCTACAAAAATATCGCCTCATTGGATTTAATAATAGATAAAAAAGGAATGCTACTATTGGGAACAACTATGATATAATATTTAGTTCAGACAATTCTTCTGTATAAGATATTCTGAAATACAATCATAAAATTAAGCTGGGCAAAACCCATTCAATGCTGCTATTCATGTGCTGATACTGATAATGGCAAAATCTATCTTCCTCACAGTCCAAGTGACAGTCACAGGGAAGGAAGGCCCTAATGAAGAAGCCCATATTACATTTGGGGAGAAAATACCGATGAAGTCAATGCATTCACTGCCAATGAATCTAAGACTTGAAGCAAAGTTAGAATCATTCAAGAAGAAAGTAAAGTGAGTGGAAATTGTGTTGCCTACAGATTAGTGAGTTTGGAGCAGTGGCAAGAACTGATGGAGAAAGCCACAATGGCGGAAGAGATTTCCAGAGATGTGCAGCAGAAAATATTATTGAGCCAAAGGAAGGAGTCCACTTGAGGATTCAGGAGGTACCATCCTTGGTAGTGTCTGATACTTGGCGCAAGAAGATGGAAGAAGTGTTGTGGCCCTGATAGGAGTGGAGAAGGAGGAGGGCAACTCCTGTCTAATCAATGGGGCCTAATGGATACTTACAGTTGACCAACAGCGGGATACGAGAAGCTGAAACAGTTACGGTAATTCTGCTTTTGGGAGCGCTGTGAGATAAAGAGTTACAAGAAGTTAGAAGACTAAAAGAAGAGGGTTACAGTACCCATTGTCTTCTGTTGTCACAGAATGAAGCAAGAGACCATGAAAAGGAAACGCAAACTCCTGGATATTAAGAAGAAGCTTAATAGTTTGAATATGGACATTCCAAGACTTAAAAAAAAACTGCAAGGTTTAAAAGGATCCTTTGTGAAGTGGTTGAGTTAGGATTTGGAAGAGCTATTATTGTTCTCAGTTACTCCATGCCCTGAGACAGGTTTCTAAGAAGGGGCAGAGGGTGCTATAACCACCTGCTGGCTGCCTTGAGTAGTTTTCTATGTTCTTTGTCACTCGTTCTGTCCCTTTCCTTCTCATGGATCTTTATCGGTCTACAACGATTTTTCTTTTGGAAATAATACTGGGGCTACCCAAAAGCATACCTTGAAATATTTTAGTCTCATTAGGGGGTGGTCTGAAACTTTGGATCCAGGTGTGTGTTGTGAGGAAGCATGTGTGGTCTCCGTTGTGAACATTCTTCAATAAATACAATTTGCTAAACCATAATGTGGATATGAGTTCTCCTTCAAGACCTTTCGCAGTGGGCAACTGAAGATAATCCTCGGTACTGATAGATGAAAATATTAATTCTGTATTTGCAAGCATCCTACATTAAACTTGTGCAATAATGTGCTGCTTCTGGACAAGCATTTACAGCCAATATCATTCTGGTCTCCCTGGGGAACTTCTTTAATAAAAGCAAATACTTTCGCGGCGAGTGACGTGATATTTAGATATTACATCTCAGACTTTGATGGCTTTGGTGACCTTGGATAAAAAGGAATTAAACTTTTCTTCGTGTTCTTCAAAAACATTGCTGTTATTCACAAGTCCCTGTCACCCGCTTATAAATAGCGCATCCCCGTGAAACTGTGAACTTCTGACGCAAAAGGTAATTAGCACATTAGATTACCACGTTACTGTACGTGGGTGGCTGTTCGGTTTGTGCGTGTCTGGGATGAATCAAACATCTTAAAAGTCTCCGGGGAGAGAGGAAAGTGTGATCTTTCTCACTTTTGCTCTCCCACATACTAATCCAATACTGCAGAACGAAATGCTATTGAGGTCAGTAGAAATACCGATGAGTGAAAGAAGAAAAAAGTAAAGTTTAAAAAGTATTTTTATCAAACATTACACTTAGATTTTATTAAATGAAGGGGTAAAATGTGAATAAAATGAATGGCTAAGAAAGAAAGCGTGAATACCCCCCCATATATGGATAAACATTAGCAAAGCCAATATTTTGGGGGTTTTGTATAGTGACATTTATGTCGAAGCTTCAGTGAGACACACAAGCAAAGAACCGCGCGGGCATCAGCAGAACAGTTGAAGTGCAGATGGCAAAAGGGCACACAACCAGCTCACACACAAGTGACAGGTGCTGCTAGACAATGGGAATGTATGTGCGCATACCCACAGACACTAACCCTTTTTAGTTCACAAAAACGGTGTTGAGAAGACGGCAGCAAAGCAAGATTCCCTATCATAGAAAAGTTACTGCCTGTGCAACAACACTAAAAGCTACCATGATCTAAACAGGCAGAAGAGGTACAGTACAGCCAGCAGCGGCACTCAAGCAGTTGCAGTGGAACCTCCCCACCACACACAGGCAAGAGAACACGGGAATCAGCAGTGTCACCTTCCCTTGTGCACAGTCAAAAGCAGCAGCACAAGATACTACACAGGTATCAGCAGTGCAACCTTACTTTGCATACAGATAACAGGTCGAGCTTATGCAGAAGCAGTAGTGCAAGATTCCCATACCCAGAGACAAAAAAAATCCTTGGGCATCTGCAGTTCAAGCTTCCCTTGCACGCACAAAACATTTATAGCACATTGCAAGTTTTCTTAACACAGGAAGCAATTAGTAACAATGCATGCTTACTCCACAAATAGAACAGGTGCAGCAAGTGCAGCAGCGAATATATGACGTTACAACGCATGCAATTATAACCCATGCTTTTACAACGCAGTCTTTACATTGCAACTACCATTACATGCATGATTTTACAACACATGCCATTACAACGCATTTTTAAAAACTACCACTACAACGCATTCCATTACAATGCATACCATTAGAACGCATACCATTACAACGCATAATACTTTTAGGGCAACAGTAGGGTAAGTGTTGGATAGTGTAGGGGTAAAAATTACTACTCCCACTCCAGTGAGTGCAACAGTAGGGTAAGTGTTGGATAGTGTAGGGGTAAAATTACTAAAGTGTTGGATAGTGTAGGGGTAAAAATACTATTCCAACTCCAGTGAGTGTAACAGTAGGGAAAGTGTTGGATAGTGTAGGGGTAAAAATTACTATTCCCATGTACCCCAAAACCCATACCCACCCTAAAACTAAAAAACTCCATTACTTACCTTGTAATGCGTTGTAATGGCATGTGTTGTAATGGTATGCGTTGTAATAGCATGCGTTGTAGTGACATGCGTTGTAATGGCATGCATTGTAATGGCATGCGATGTAAAGGCAGTTGCGTTGTAAAGGTGGGTCGTTGTAATGACTGCGTTGTAATGGATGTTTCCCGCAGCAGCAGCACACATTCACAGAATAGACATGCGGTAGGAAGCTGCAACACCATATT
This sequence comes from Calotriton arnoldi, assembly GCA_963921515.1. Lineage (NCBI taxonomy): Eukaryota > Metazoa > Chordata > Amphibia > Caudata > Salamandridae > Calotriton > Calotriton arnoldi. The sequence goes on along the minus strand of CAWUFW010017639.1, from coordinate 216,266 downwards.
CACTGAACTGGTATCGCTCACGGCCGTATTTCAATCAGCTAATAAATGACTACCAAATCTACTGTTTTTTTCTGAGCAATAAAGCCTTTTGGGAGTGTTTCCATTGGGCAACCGAATACACCTGGCAGAGATGAAAGACACTGCTTCAATTGAAAATAAGCGTGCCTGTGGTTCAGGGAAAGGAGCAACCAATAGGCTGGTATCTGGCACACCTACCTCAATGTGTAACTATAGAAGGATAGGCCTAGGTGAAATTTCTATTCCGCAAGCAGAATCAGAGAATTTTGGTGACTCCGGGATACTCTTGTAACATGGACTTCCTGACAAATTCCACCAATCGCCGTGTGGCAGAATTTGTTTCACGCTCAAGCAAAGCGATGACAACAGGAACGAGAGGCTTCAGAATACAAGTAGGCGAGCGTGAGTGATGTTAGGCGCCAGCTAGCGTGATTTTCAGTCACTAGGAGGAATTCCACTGAGATTTTATGAACATGGGTTGTCACGAGCAGTCATGGTCAGAGGGCTTCTTCCCAAGTAGATTTTCTACTCGAGCGGCAGCAAGACCAACTCAAAAATAGCACAGATTAGCTACTGGCACTAAAATAGGAGTAGCATGACATACATTTTCTGCCCATTGGCAGAACTTTGTGAAATCTTGTGGAGTTTTTATGTAACTCCACTTCATTCTGCGGATTGAATTTACGTGAGATCCGCCCAGGACTGGATAGGGATCTTTTTGCAAATGCATCTATTATTAACCTAATTTGAATGAAATTTTTATGAGTGGTGTTGTGGTGCATACCTACTAGTCTCTGGTTAAGGACCCAAACCCAGAAAGTAACTATTCAGGGTGATGTGTGAGATGCTGAAAGCTGGAGCTAATAATTGTTACTATAATTATACCTTCACTCGGCCATGTAAATTCAGAGAACTAGACACGTGGTAGGTTCTTTTTCACATAATTATATTTTACACCGTAAGTGATAAATAAAAAGTGGATGAAGACAAAAATTATATATTCTATGGGGCACATGCATCATTGCTTTTTGCGGTCGCAAAGGGGCAGATTCTGCGAATCTGCCCCTATGCGACCGCAATTTTTGCATTTGGGATGCATCATCCCAAATGCAAAATTCGCAAATTAAGGAATTGCTAAAATTGCTATTACTTTAATTGCGATTGCATTTTAAGGAATCCCAATTTGTGATTCCTTAAATGCAATGCATTAAATAAAACAATTATTGCAATTTTACTATTAGAATCGCAAATTACCATCAAACTGAAGTTGATGGTAATTTGCATTTCTTGAAAAAGGCACTAAAGTGCATTTTTCAAAGTCACATATTACACACACACATGCCCTTGGGGCATGTGTGTGCGCAACATGTGTAAAGATTGGAATTTCAGGGGTGCAACAGGGTATCCTTTTGGAACCCTTACACCCTTGAAATTGCATGCACAATTTGCGAGTACCTATGGAGTACTCGCAAATTGTGCATGCAATTCCCATTCATTCCTATGGGCCTCTAGGCCCATAGGAATGAATGGGAATCAATTCCTTAATTGCGACTCGCAATTTGCGAGTCGCAATTAAGGAATTTTAAGGAATCGCATTTTTTACGTGAATCCTACATACATTGCATTTTTTGATTTCTAAATAGCGAATCGGTAAAATTCGCTATTTAGAAATCGCAAAATGCGGGAATGATGCATGTGCCCCCAAGTCTTTTACGCTGTTGTTTCAATTCAAGTGATGAGAGAACCAATTGCAATAAGTAATCATGTAAAAAGAGGTGTATGCAAAGATAGTAAATAAGGACAGTGGTGTGATATCAAGGCATGATTAGAGTATAGGATTTATTGATGTACGATGAGGACTTGTGGTATATTAGGGTACCTTTGAATGGAACTCAGCAGCTTACAAACAACCAGCAGAACCCAAGCATGGAGATGCTTGTAGAGACTGATCAGGGTTTCAAAACAACCTTACCCTAATGGCTTAGTAGTGCTTGTAGAAATTGTTGCGTTCAGTGCAGAGCTGGACCGAGAATGATAGTAAAAGATAAACAGGGCTCATCTTATTGGAACAGAAACTATCTCATGCGTAACACTTTAATTCAGGGATAAAATAAACAGTGGATCAATTCATACATGTTACAAAAACAGAGCAAAAGAAAAACAATAATACAAGTATTATCATGCAGAAACTATGAAGGAAGTGGAGATAGATAAGGAATCATAGTAACAATAGCTCAGAAGAAATAAGAGAGAGCCACGGTTTATGAGAAAATGTTAAGAGCAGAAATCATGGTAATGAATACAGAAATCAGCAGCAGAATCATAAGCAAGAATAAATAACTAAAGAGCAGGCAGTATCTAACAGGCAGTGGGTCAACAAATACATTGCCTAATGAAAACTGCAAGAGCAAGTCGAGAAGTACAAAACAGGCACTGTCATTATCTAATGACCTAATGGTACTTGAAAAAGCACAAATGTAAAGGCACTCATAGGACTGGCAACAAGACAATAAATGCCTGGCTGGCGCGTGCATGCTAGAAAAGGAAACAGAGCGAACAAGTCATAAGGACAAACAAAAGCAAATCGCGAGATATACATGAGCCCCGGAATGGAACCTCCAGTGCCTGACCATAAGATGGCTGCCCTTGTCCCAGAACCTTCAGGGTGATCAATCTGCATAGGTAAGCCATCTCCAGTCCAAAGAGAGACGAACGTGCCGCCGCAATTGCCCAAGTAGCGATGAGGGCCCCGGCAACATAGAGACTGCCGCTCCCTCAAGCTCTCTGACCCCATGGCCTGACCCTAAGATGGCCGCAAAAAGCTAACCCCCGGAATATTGAACTGGGGAACTGCATTAGACCCATGAGAGCCCCGATAATTCAAGGACCCGGGACAATAAACAATTAAATAAGCAAGCACTGGGAAAGCAATTAACCAATTCGCGAGCTACCAACGAGCTCCGCAGCGCTCCTCATACCAAAGCGGCATGCCCCCACTGCCTGACCCCATGATGGCCACCAAGATCTAACCCCCGGAAACTGCACCGGGGTGCCACAGTAGACTTGCGTGAGTCCCGAAGACCCAAGACCAATCTACTAACTAACAGGCACCACGAGAACAATAAATGAGCTAATCACAATGCCACTGACAAGCTCTGCAGCGTAACCTCCAATGCCTGACCATAAGATAGCCACCCCTGGCACATAACCCTCCCCGACGAGCAAACGCGAACACACAACCACTACACTTACACGACCAGCCGATCATAGTTTTGAAGCGACAAAGACCCCTGCACCACAGAGTCTGCCGCCTCGCCAAGCTCAGGGCCCCCATGGCTGACCCTAAGAGGGCCGAAAAGAGATAACTCCCGGAATACTGCTCCAGGGAATCGCTGACCAATCCTAAAGTAGTGGTCTGCTCACTCAACAACCCGCCACGCCCCGCGGGTCCCTGAAACGAAGCACTCCTGACCCAGTGCCCTTCGCCTACCCCTCCCACCCTCCACTGGCCTCACTGTCCGACCCCTTGTTGGCCGCCCAGGGCTTACTCCCGACCTGCTTCACCGGCCGCCCAGACCCGCCGCTCACTAATTGGTTGTGACGCTGGCCCGCTTCTCCTCTGTCAGGTGGCACCTTTCTCCTCACTACTTTGCCCGTCCCAGAATGCCTGTCCGCTTGAAGGCCACCCCGAAGTAACTCACAGTAATCTGCACCAGTAGTTACCCATGCCCACCCGTTGACACCTTCGGACATAGCCCTATCTCCCCCAACGGTACCGTAATCCTATCTTTCCCTTAGGGAACCAGCCCCTTGTCCAATATAGACAATATGCCTTTTGTCACGCCAACCCACCACATCCCGGCCGCATCGAACTACCTAAAACCGCATGGCCTGAACTCCTACTCGATCAACTTCCCCCCCAACCTCTCACCCAAAGCGCAAAAAAACCTCAAACACAAACTGATTAGACAGCACCCAGAATCACTCTTCGCAGACATACATTACTGCTCCTCCAAAGGCCAGATAAAAATGGATTTCATTTTCCACACTGAAAGACCCGAAGAGTGGAACTCCATCATCAGATCACAACTCCACATTTCCAAAACTACTAACACACCTCTTAGCTGCAAACTTACGATCTCAATCCCCATCCGCTCGAGACGGAGGGGGAATACTTCTGTGACAATCTACCCCAATGGCACAGTCTTAATCCAAGCCAACAACGACAACCTAGAGGCTTTTGACGTACTCTTCCCCTCACTTCGGGCTACCCCCTATCACGCCCATCTTCCCCGCCCAACTCACCCCCTCTCCACAGACAGTCGGACTCTCCAGCAAAGCATCCCTACATATCACGCGCCCCCTTCAACAACACCAGCTTTCCAGCACGTGACACCACCCCCACATCTGTCACCAAGAACTCGGCTCCCCCTCCCCATCCGACCGTCTCCTTGACCACCCCCTGCTTACTACCCCCCTCAAACTACAACAACGAACCGCAACACACAGTCCAAGACTCCCAACTACCTCCCTATACCCACACTTATAAGAACGCGGTTGCCACAACACGACCCTCCACACGCCGTGCCCTCGGCCACGCTCAAAGACCACACGGACAACACATTATCAACAAGACGTCAAGACAGCAGCATCAGGCCACCCCCTTCTCGGGAGGACCCCGCCCAGATCCACCCTACCCCCACCCCTGAGGAGACGGGTCAGCGTCTCACCCTGCTTGAAAGCTAGCTATCGTAATCCAGGGCTTCACGAAATCCTAACCAACCTCGCCTCGCTCCGTAAACCCTACCAAAATCCCCACAGCATCCCCAACGTCAACAACCCCACTCACCAATGGCTCCCCAAGACTCCCCGCCTCAGTGGGATCTCAACCCCCCTCTCGAATCAAAATCGAAACCAAAACCATACCAGCAGAACAAGAACAGCTATGTCCCCGAGTGAAGTGGCAGATCTTGCCTCCTTATATGACACCCCATCTACTGCCACCCCTCAATCCAAAATCCAGGTGATCACCGGATTGAGAAGGGACCACTCCTCTCCGAAACCCCCTAGACCCCCAGCCTCCCTTACCAACATCCCCAGGGCCCCCCTTAAGAAGAATCCCAAAAAAGAGGCACACACCACCAACTGCCTGCTCATAAACTGCAGAGCAGCCACTAAACATGCCACAGAGTTAGCAGAATCCATCCTCACCCATGACATAGACTTAGCCTTCATCACCGAGACTTGACTAAACGAATGCTCGCCTCCAATCATGGACACTCTCGTGCCCCCAGGCTTTGTAATCATCAACAAAGACCGAAAAGACCAAAGAGGCGGAGGTATAGCAATCATTCACAACAACAACATATCTGTGACAGAAATCGACACCTTTAACTATAACACCCTTGAAAGCCTTTCCGCCAACATCAACACAAGCGACAACAAGACATTCCAGTGCCATCTCCTATACCATCCCCCAGGAAACACCTCGGCATTCACCGAACATCTGTCTGACCTGATTGCTCATTGCTCACTCCGAGACGCCAACAACGTAATTCTGGGCGACCTGAACCTACATTGGAATGAAAAAAACAACTTGTTAATCCAGAACCTAAATGAGCTGCTACTCAGCAACAACCTTACCCAGCACTGTTCAGAAGTTACCCACAACAAAGGAGCGATCCTTGATGCCATTATCTCCCAGCGAGACACTATCACAATCGATCATATCCTACCCGTTGATTGGTCTGACCACCACCTTATCCTATTCCACATCACACAACCAATCACACATCTACCCCCCACCCAAGACCCCCCCAAATGGACAAGAAATCTTACACAGATCTCCATGGCCGACCTTGAAGAAAGGGTAAGCTCACTCCTGCCTACCTCCACTGATGATCTCTCCACAACGGAACTCACCCCTCACTATAACTCTACTATGACTTTCATCCTAGATCAATTAGCCCCCCTGAAATTAAAAAAAACCAGGAACATTCCATCCAGATCCTGGTTCAACTCAGACATCAACGCCGAAAAAAGACAACTAAGAGCCGCAGAACGACTATGGAGGAACAACCCTTCTACAAGCCTCCACGAGCAACTCAAAGCAACTCGAAGGAAATACAAAAAACACATCAACAACGAAAAAACCACCTTCTTCTGCCCTGCCCTGGACAACGCGAAAAACAGACCCAAAGAACTATTCAACATCATCAGACAACAAACGTCCAAGCCCTCTGCTACCCCAGGTCAGGCCTCCAAAGACCTGTGCGACAACTTCACCAACTTCTTCAAAGACAAAATCACCAAGATTGAGCTCTCACTAGACATCAACCCCAACCCCTCATGCACAAACCCAACCCCAGAAACCGAAGCCAACACACGCAAGCACCCCATGAAAGCCTGGAAATCCTTCCACCCCATACCCGAAGCCGAGATTCTTAAACTGATCTCCACCTCCAAACCCGCATCTCACGCACTAGATCCCATACCCACCCAATTGACAAAAAAGCTGAAACTCTCCCTAGCTCCAATCTGGTGCAAGATCATAAACAGCTCCTTGAGAACTGGCGTTATACCTGACTGCCTCAAAGTCGGCCAAGTCACACCACTACTAAAAAAACCAGGCCTTGACACCAACGATCTGAACAACTTCAGACCCGTTTCCAATCTCCCCCTCCTTGCCAAAATCCTCGAAAAGTGCGTTCTCCTACAACTGACTCCGCACATGGACAGCATCAACCTTCTTGATCCCCACCAATCGGGCTTCAGAACAGGCTGTAGCACCGAGACCGCGATCCTTAACATCGTCGATGACATGCACAAGTCTCTAGATACTGACCAATGCTGCCTACTCATCCTCCTGGACCTATCGGCAGCCTTTGACACGGTTGATCACAATCTACTCATCAAGGCTCTTCAAGACAGGGTAGGTGCGGACGAGGTGGTCATACAATGGTTCTCCTCCTTCTTTCACAACTGCTCCCAAAGGATAAAAATCAAAAGCTTCACGTCCGACCTACACCCCATCAGCAGAGGCGTCCCCCAAGGATCAGTGCTCTCCCCTCAACTGTTCAACATATATATGGAACCCCTCACCCCCCTACTCAAAAAAGCCAACATCCCCTTCCACCTATATGCAGACGATACCCAGATCTATCTGGAAACCTCCTCCATTGAAGACATTCAGAGACTAAATAACACTCTCAAAGAAGTCCAACATTGGCTATCCATAAACCACCTCAAACTCAACCAAGACAAAACCGGAATCCTCCTCATCTCCAACAAAGAAGAAAACCCCCAATTCATGGAATGGCTTAAAGCTATCGATGCTCTCAAAGGTAATCTCACTCTGGCCAACTCTGTAAAATCATTAGGAATCACCCTAGACCCCAAACTCGACATGGCCAAACACATCAAGAACTCCACGAAGAGTGCCTTCCTCAATCTGAAGCTTCTAAACAAAATAAAAACCTTCATCCCGCCCAAAGACCTCAAACAAGCCACCCAATCCCTGGTGATATCTAGACTTGACTATGGAAATGCTATCCTCACCGGTACAGCTAAATCCCACCTAGCCCCCCTCAAAACAACTCTAAATGCAGCAGCCAGAATGGTCACCGGAGCCAAGAAATTCGATCACATTGCACCCGCACTCAAAGAACTAAAATGGCTCCCAGTAGAGATGCGTGCCAGCTTCAGAACTGCCTGCCTCACGCACAAAGCCCTCCACACAGGGAAACCTGAATACCTGGCCTCCAAACTCAAAAAGGCCGGCCAGACAAGGAACCTCAGGAGCTCCAACTCCCTACTGCTCATCCCTATGAAAACACGCAAACAAAAAACCACTGTACGATCCTTCGCTGGAAACGCACCCAAAAACTGGAACTCCATCCCAGCGGATATTAGGACTATCCCGTCCTTTGTAAAATTAAAAAACTCCTAAAAGACCTCTTCCTCTACCGTGCCTTCCTGAACAGTTAACCATCGCTGAAGCGCACAAGCCTACTTTCCGCAGCACCATGACACTTTGTCTACCTAAAATCTACCTCCTCCAAGCGCCCCAACGCCTCTCCCCGCTCCCCCCTCCATGAAAATGGTTCCGCCCAAGACAACGTACACTCTGCGAGGTTTCTCAGGACTTCCATGCCTCAATGTTGCACCACACGCTGGGATTTGCGAACCTACTTGTATACCCATGCCTTTTTTTTTGGTGATTCCTGCTTATAACTGTTGTAAAGCGCTCCGATACCCTCGGGTCTGGCCAGCGCTATATAAAACTCCTTCATAAATAAATGCCCCTCCATATCAAAACCAGTCCCACCCTCATGACATTTAGGAAACAAGTAAAAACATGGCCATTCAATCAGTAATCTTCTACCTAGCTGCTCTCCTTACTCCACAGCGCCGAGACACCCTAGGGTATTTGCGCGCTATATAAATTGTATAAAATAAATAAATAAGGAAGTCTGGCTCAATGGTAAGCAAGAGTTGCCAGACAACTAAACGATTACGGAGAGAGCATTAGAAAGTGCAGAAATCAAAACACAACAATGAAAGAAACAGATTTAGAACAGAGAAGGTTACTACCTGAAGGGCAAGATACGGGACAAAATGGAAAGTCAGAGAAACAAATTAGGATTGTTCAGCATATGAAGAATAATGGTGAGCATAGTGTCCACAGTAACTAAGGCACTGCAAAAGCAGTACTTGTGGGCAGGACTCTTAAGGGTCTCAAAAGTTGGATTCCAACACTGGCAATATCATATGAATGAGTGCACAGGCTGCGAACTAGTGTACTTGTCACAAGGTAGCATCATAGAAGGTCTGCAGGCAACGCCACGGGATGGTAGGATAGCATGAGCACAACTGATATTGATCACTGGAAACACTAAACATACTAGAATGCAACTCTTATCTATACATCAACAGTACAAATATATGCTCATCAATAATGTAGATAACTAGAGTGCAGTATTTTCGAGTATTTATGATCTATTTAGCCAACATTGCCTTCTAATGATTTGTTGGGTAACATTTATCATGCAGTCTATGATTCAGTAGCTTCAGTGCTTAGATAACCTTATTGTCAAATCATACTGAACCAAGTGAAACTCATGTAACCCTACTCAAGAACTCTAATGTCAGAAACCTTTAGTGAAACAATCTAAGGGTTAATACATTATTATTGTCAATGCCAACTGTGCAAATAAACAAAAAAAAAACAAACAGGTTAAAAACAAGCATTGGCAAAGCCAATTAGTCTTGGCAATGCCTGAGCTATTGGCCTTGTCAATGTGAATGTCTTTTAGCCATGTTTTCTAGCAGCGCATCTACTGTTCAGAATGGCTGAAAGTTACTCTAATCCCAGAATCACAGGATGTTGAGCCAACGACGAGTCTCTTCGCCCCCCATGTTGAGTTTATTGTCCTGACCGCCTAACACAAAAAAGCGCTACGACGTGCCCTGCGCTAGCTGCATCATAGTGCTTTTTTCAGTGACCTTCAGCCATGCTGAACAGCAGATGTGTTGCTAAGCAACATGGTTAAAAGACATTCACATTGACAAGACCAATAACTCCGGCACGGACAAGACCTATTGGCGTTGCCAATGCTTGTTCTGTGTTGACAGGGTCTTGCTGAACAGATGTGGAAGTGATAGTGAGAAACAGTTGGGGAGCTTTGAATTGAAGCGAGGATGTGGCGTAACAGCCAGAGCGGCTGACAGGGGAACTGGGGGACCAGGTTCGAATCTCAGGGTCAGCTGAACAATTTGTGATTCTGGGCAAATCACATATGCTTCCCCCTGCCTATGACAATGAATGTGCTGTGCAATGTAACTGGTAAGCACTTAAAGTGCTCCAATACCATCGGCTGGTGTTAGCACTATGGCAAGATGGAGGACGGAACAGGCGCTCCAATAACATCGGATCGTGCAAAAAAAGAAAAAGAAGCTGCTCAAAAACTGTGAGGATATGAAACAGTAAGTTTCGAAGTGACTTAAAAATATATATCTAGATAAAAGGTAGATAGATAGATAGACAAAAGACAGGCAGATAAAAGATAGATAGCTAGATAAAAGATGGATAGATAGATACATAAAATATAGATAAAAAAATCGATCAATCGATAAAAGATAGATCGATAAAAGATGGATATATAGATAAAAGATTGTCAAAAGATACATTGATAGATATATAACAGATAGATAAAAGATAGATAATTTAAAAATAGATGGATAAAAGATAGATAGGTAAAAGATAGATAGCTAAATAGATAAATGATAGATAAAAGATTAATAGATTGAGAGAGAGAGAGAGATAGATACATAACCAATAGATAAAAGATAATATATAGATAGCTAGATAAAAGATAGATAGAAGATAGATAAAAGATAGATAGATAGATAAAAGATAGATAGATATATAGATAGACAATAGATAGGGAGTTATTTTTATGCAGCGCTATATGTATATAAAACTGTGATTGTAAAATTCAATGTTAAATATGCTTCCACAATGCCTCCCTACAAAATAAAGGCTGAGTACATATATCTAGCCTTACCTGACATAAAACTGATGTTTGCAGCAACGGGGCTCCTGCTTACTTGAATTTCTGATAATTAGCTTATTATATACGGAACAGACACCACATAATAAACCAAGCGGCCCCCATCAACATGTATAGGTATTGAGGTGGAACTAAGATATGCACAGATAAAAAATTATCCTGTGGTTTTCCCCGTTGAGCTCTGTCCTGCTGTGCCTTTGAAGTGCATGCCCACAGGAGCAAAGAATCCACGCAATCCAGTTCACGCGAAGGCAGAGACTGAGAGGGAATGTCATCAGTGTTTAGAAATATTTATTTCAGTGTTGCACATGGGATCTTACAGAAGACAATGCTATTGCCTTGTGCAGTATGTTTTTCCGTTTTCACATATCAAAGGGAAATGACCTGAGCTTGAAACTTTGTTGATTGATATATAGTGATTTTAGCGACAATACTCAAAAACAATGACATGCAAACCGCCCAATTGTTGTTCAACTATGAAGATAGCAATTGCATGTTTAGAACGTATTCAAACTAAAGTGTGTCCTGTTTGTGTGTGTTTTTTTTTCTTCTTAGATTTGAGAACAAAAAACCAGGTAAAAAAAAAGTACAGCGTGAGTAACAGAGAAAAGGAAAGGCACGTGATGACCCTTGTGAAAATTAGGTCTGTACTGATCATTGTCCAACTGCTGGAGAGAGTATGTGGTGTAACAGCCAGAGCAGCCGACTTTGGGGCTGGGGAACAAGGTTTGAATCTCGGTGTCAGCTCAACATCCTGTGATTCCTCCCCGGGGCTACCAAGAAATGAATGCATTCTTGTGTAATGTAACTGGTGCTCATGTAAAGCGCTCCAATCCCTTCGGGTTGAGTTAGCGGTATAAAAATACTGCAAAAAAAAATAGTGGGAGGCAGAGAGATGATGCAACAACAGACAGTGAAAGAACAGGGAGTGAGAGAGCAACTTAGCGGGATTGCGAGAGGCAAAAAGAAATAAAGAAATAACATGGCGATATGAGCAGCAAATAAAGAACAGTGCGAGTGAAAACAGCAGAGCTTGTGAAAAGATCTCCTAAAGTAATAAAAAAGTAGTCCTGAAACAATGCCTTAAAATGGCCCCTGCTTATGTTTAGCAGTAATTGGTCGCTGCTCTTGGGGAGGGCTAAAGACGGGAAGAGGCATGATGCATGCATGCCATGGGAAAATAGGGAGAACAAATAATGGAGCGATGAGGGAGCCAGCAAATGGCAAGCCTATGGGCGTGGTGAAACCCACAAAGTACATAAAACAGGTCTCTTTTCAAGACATCACATGCACGCCGTCTAGAGCCAAGCCCTGAAAAAGGAGGTAACAAGTTAACAAACACTGGCACAGCCAATAGGTCTGATTTTGGCAGGTTAAGGCAATGGTTTTATTTGTTTTTTACTGTAAGCATATGCCACAAAAATAGAAGGATCTTAAAAAAAAAGGAAAACGTTGCCACCACCTAAACGTAGCATCACTATACATGCAATAAAAAAAATTAAATAATATGAAATGATTCGTATTTTCTTTTACTTCTTAAGAACAATACAGGGGCTTTTTAGCAGCTAAATGAATACTGACCTGGTATGGGAACAATGATTAGTTTTAATGCACATTGCAGGAAGATAAAATTCTTATTCTCACAAACAAATTCGACTAATGACTTTGAATTACAGATATAAATTAAACATCGAATTTGACAAAAAAATAGAAAAGGATAACGAGTAGAAGTAAAATAAACATTAGCAAATTCAAAGTATTGGCCCATCAGACACTCAGAATGAGGGCCCCAGTGTTGAGGGGCTGCTGTCTAGCATGTTTCCTGAAATATAATTATTAATCTATGTCAGCAAATGTCCAAAGCTGCAACACGCTTTTTAGAGAACAAGGATTTATTTGAGTCTGGTAAATGAATCAAAAATTTGATGTCCAGTACACCCTTTTTTAGAGTGTATACATCAGTCTATACTCTAACAGTGTTGAATTTGGGTAAGACCCTGATTTATACACTCAAAAGTGGTCTATTTACTACCACAGCTAATACTATTCAACATTTTCATAAACGTGTTGCCAACATCCACAAATTATGCCTATTTTAATTGCATCCACGTTGGCAACAACTAACAATAAAGAGCTACAAAATGGAACACTGCAATTTAAATAAGAATAAAAAAACAATTACTTCTGGTTGGAAAATGTGTGCCAATATTTGACTAATAAAAAAGTCAAGCTCATGGGGTTAGCTCAGAAAGGCACTGCAGTTAATGCTGTAGTATTCAGTTTTAGACTGAAGTCATTGCCACAAATTTAAAAACGCTGTGTCAGAGTCTTCGTTGCTTGAAATTACTGTCAATTTGAAAGAGGAGAGAGTGCTGTGAAAAACACTTACTTTGATTGATTGTGTTATGACTGTGTATTGTACTCTCGATTAAAACACTCCTGGATTGTTCCTGTGGCACCCATTCTAGTGTTAGTATGTCTGTATTTCAGTGATGCCGAAACTTCAAATAGGGGGGAAAATGGATGGGAAATAAAAGACTACTACGGAATTTACCATGATGCACTGGGCGAACTGAGTACTGGGATGTGAGGCAGTGTGCTTCCACCCTCTTTTCTTTGAAAAGGTGCCCTTGAGCTTATGATCTGATGATCTCTGGCTGATGCAGCTGCACCCGGTGAGTGTTTCAGAGACCTGAGAAGACTTAGGGCAGCTTTATCAGCACCTCCAAAAGAATGTGTTGCTCTCTGATGAATTAGGACAACTATCCTGAAACACATGTCTAGAGATACACAGCACTGCCTGCATCAACAAGGGTGAGAAACTAAAGACTGTCACTGAAGTTAAGTGTTATCATGCACTGTATTTACCATGATGCATTGGGGTGAACTGAGTACTGGGATGTGAGGCAGTGTGATACCACCCTCTTTTTACTTCAAATAGGGAGTTTAATTCTGGGTAAGGCTTGTATGTCATGGGAGGGATGGAAACATGCAGTGCCTAATTCACAAAGCCATTTGCTTCCGAGTTTGATTTACAAGCAAAAATGACAGATTTTCGGATTGTAAGGAATTTACAAAAGGTAACCTTGCAGTCACAAACCCTTTTTCTCCCGCATAATGGTTGAATATTATAAGGGAGTTAATCTGACACTAGGGGGACTTTTCAAGGAACGGTTTACCAACAAAGTTTGTTAATACTCACAAAGCACATACGTTTTGTGAGTATTCACAAGTTCCACTCCAAACATGTAGTTATTTTGAGTCGGTGGTTGCCAGTGGGTGCCACAGGAACTTATGTCAGGAGTCAGGACATCAGCACTTATTATTCCTTTCATTGCTAGGTCCTAGTGAGGCTTCCTTGTTAAGCGTGTTTAAGTTCGGCTAAATTTACTCTAGAATTGCATGCTCGAGCTGCCTTAACATGCAGTGCCTTTGATTAAAGACTCTTCATAATTCAACAGTGCATTTCTGTGACATGCAGAAGAGTTTCTTTCCCATTAGTACATTATACATAATCACTGCATTGACTGGAATTTATTAGTAGGGATGGTTTCTACACATGAACCGCGCTGTTCACTATACCATGAGTCAACCAAGAGGCGAATGATTGGCAGGGTTTGACTGGCCTATAGGGCAATCAGGCAGGGCCTGATGGGGTGATCTGACAGATCAGTGTGTGGACTGGTTTTTTTAGCAGCATGTGGGCCTGTTTTATAGCCAGGTGGGCCGATTTTTACTGTTGATTTCCTTGATATTACCACAAACATTGCCTGCAGCACACACAAATTAATCAGCCCGCCATGCCTTGCATAATACTCATACAGCTTTTCCTTACAAGGGCAAAAGAGGGCTGATTTACAAATGAGGGCCACTTTTTTAGCTATTCGTTTCAGTATTGGGGGCCACCCTTATTTTGGTGCCCGGGCTTATTGTTTGTCCCAGTCCAACCCTGGTGAGTCATCATGAGCACTTATTGTGTGACCCAGGTCATTGTCATAGATGGTGACATCTTACAGTCTATTTAGCCATATTCATGAGGGGTTTTTATAAAGGGCTCACAATGAACTGGTGTATTTCAATTGCTTTAAAGTGTGATGCAGGGGGCATGGCCAAGATGGCGGCCGTGGCGGGTGCACTCTAGGGAGCTCCGTGCCAACCCGAAATATGGCCTACATTTATCCTACCCCTCCTGCCTGCTTCAGCCCGATAACACTCCGTCTGGCTGCGGGGAGGTGACTGGGACACGGCGGTGCCACGAGCCAGGGTCAGGGGCTGTTTTGCCATGGATGTGGCGAACCTAGCCGGCGGCAGCCTACAGGGACTGCCAATTCCAGGCCTCATGTGGCCTGGTGGCCGGTGTCATCATCAGCGCCGCTCAGGTGTGGGAGTTGGAACTTCCCCGTGCTGCCGAAGTGCTGGGGGTGAGACCCCGCTCCCTGCCATCATGTCGAGGACATCGCAGCGAGCATTGTGACCGTAGCTAGAAGGGAAAATGTGGTGGCACCCGTCGTGCTTGCACTCCCAGGTGTGGGAGGCCCATCCTCTGCTGTGGGCCCAACATGAGGTAGCAGCCGGCGACTGCGATTTCACCATCGGTACACCCGAGGTACTGGAGTGCTCCCCGCCCTCTTGTTGAGGGCTTCGAGATACACCATGGGGCTGACTGCTGGGAGGGCACAATGGCAGCCCCAGCGACTCTGCCACCCCCAGCATGGGGCGACACCCTGGATCAAATATACAGCAATGGTAGAGCCTGATCTGGCCTTCATGTCATGTGGGGAACCCTGGATTGTGCCCCCACTGGGCATGCACTGAGGAGGTAGGGGGTCGCTTGGGGTCTAATTCTATGCCACAGGAGTTGCAGAGAGCCTAGGCGGCACAGTGGGCTGGCATGTGCTGCACAGAAGTGCGACTGAAGCTGGGGGCTACCGGCTACCGTGATCGGTGCGCTGGCGAGGGCCTTGCACCCCACGGGGTGAGCTGCTGGATGATCACCCAAAGGGAGTGAGAAGTTTACCTGCCAGCTCCTGAACATCACACAGCACCGTCCCGCCTACCTGGCTTCACCTGTCCTCCCTTTGTGATGCACTCCATGGGTACAGCTGATTGCAGGGAGGGAGACCCTGCTGGCGGGCTGTGTACAGTGTCCAGAGCAGGGTGTGCAGCTCCTGTTTCACAGGTAAGGAGCCACATACACTTGGCAGGGTGAGTGTTGGAAACTTTGGCTGCATGGGGGTACTCCGCGTTTGGGAGTTGCTGTGAGACTCGACGAGTGGAACCATAGGACAGGTCACAGAGAGGGGCACAACAGACTAAAATGGATTAATACACAGCGCAGGGCACACCGCCACGGACGGAATTGACACATGACCCCCCTCCAAATACAGATACTACAAGTACGGACCCCACCGGAGCACAGATCCTTGCTGATACTGAGGCATTGAGGGTAGTAGTACAAGCAAAGATAAAAGCTGTATCTCTCAATGTGGGCCTGCTGAGAGTGGACCACCGGGCAGTGGCGGAGAGGTCCAGAGCCAAGAAGCAAACCGTTGCTGAGCTGCAGTCAGAGGTCTCGACATTGAAAAACACGCTTTTGGACCTTTGCGCAAAGACCGCGGCCCTGGATCGTAGGACCGAAGATGCAGAAGGCCGCTCCCACAGATGCAATTTGTGGTTCGTCGGTTTACATGAAGAAATTGAGAGAAAGACCACTGAATTGTTCCTTGAAAAATGGGTTAAGGACACAGTCCCGGAGGCCTCCCTATCCTCCTTGTTTATGATTAAGCATGTGCACCGGGCACCGACTCCGGCTCCCCTGTTTGGCGCTGCGCCCGCACTCTTATTGCAAAAATCATGAATTATAGGGACCGCAACTGTATTTTTTGGGAGGTCAGGTGCGTGGGAACCCCTGCCTTTGACAATCACACGATCTGCATATTTCACACGTTGATGCGGGAGTGGCACGAAGTGGCTGCATGGGCGGCCCCCCCTTCTCTCCCTCTCTCCATTCCCCTTATTCCCCTGTCCTCATTCTGTGGGCTTGAGTGAGTGAGACATTGAGTGAGTGTCCGTGTGCTTGCGTGGCTGAGGGAGAGGGTGGGCTTGAGCGACACGCCACTGGTGCTGTTCTGGGGCTCTTTCTCTACCCAGCACGGTCTTGGATTTTGGTTGACTGCTGTGTGATTGATAGGTACATATTTCAATAGTGATTCGACCTGTGAATCGGTTTTGTGGCTAGTGACCAATTATACCCTGCTTTATTTTGGGTCTTAGGTAAAAGTTGGGGTTTGGACGTATGAATGGAGAGGCACAAATTAATTTTATTGTAGTGTTTGCCCAGGGGTGGGAAGGATGAGTTATCCTAAGGGATGTTTTTGTTGGCAGCATTGGCAGGGTATCTGTGATAGGATGGTACAAAAGTTTAAAATTGTAGCATGGAATGTACGGGGCCTTAACTCCTTTGTAAAGAGATACAGGGTGCACACAAACAAAGTGTGATGCATAAAAAAGGAGGCACAATTAAATAAAGTTAATTGCCTAGGATCACACAATTTGATCAAATTGAGATGACAGGATTGATTCCAAATTTCCCGTATCCTTGCTCAGTCTGATTGAGCCACTAGATCAATATCTGTTTCTCTGCCCTGCTTTGCATCAAAGGGCAATAATGTGTTTTGCTTAATTGTTGGAGGAGCTACATCCTCACACTATGTTAAGTGATTGCATGCTAACTGAAGTTGCAACAAAAATTCTTTATAGAAAAATTGCAATGTTAAGGGAAGGCAGGGTATTCTTTTTAAAGTTGTTTTCCCTTACGTCTCCTAACTTAACAAAAATAATGATTTCGGAAGATGCACAACACCTTCATTGATGTCAATTACACGCTTTGGAAGAGCCCCCAGAGGGATAGGTATTCACATGAACAAGTGAAGAGAATCAGACATTTACTGAGACCCCACACACTGCAGGTGTTTAGCATTTTCATTATTCCACAACCCCTGAGTAGCAAAATCAAGGCCTTGTAGTATGGTGTGAAAATTCTCAGAAGAAGTTTATTTAACATGTGAAATGTTTTTCACATAATAAGGTAACGTTCTCATGTGTCACAAAAAAGAACACTGCGAAGAGTGGGATGTAAAGTGACTTGAACTAATGACTTAAACTAGTTTGGTTCTGAAGAATTAAACAGGAAGAGAATGCAATTGCAGCTACTCTGTGCATCAGCATTAAGCAAAGCATTGTGTCTCTTTCTTCCAATTCACAGAATTATGTTTCTCCTAGGTGGTCTCAGTGCTTCATAAGTAACAGTAAACAAGCAGCTCCAAAGTCAATATGTCTGGCTCTGGCCTCTTGTTACTGTTAAAAAAAAAAAGTTCTTATAAGCAGTGTTGGACTAGCCACTTGGAAAGTCTGGCTGTCAGGTGGGCTAGCTTCAAAGGGCAAGTGTGTGGGCTGCTTTTTTATTGTCCCATCATGGCTCACAGGACCAAATAAGTGTTACACTGGACCTTTAGGGAGATGAACCCTCCAGAAACCCTCATTTGAGAAAGGCAGACTCAGTCGCTTTGCTTACTTGCTGCACTGTGGGCTCTGTGCATGCAGGTAGCAGGTGGGGTTAGTGTTGGAAGAGGACAAGCCAGCATTGGAAGTGGGTGCTGACTGTGGGAGAAATGGATAGTGCCAGTAGGAGGTGGGTGGAGGCCTCTTAAGAAAACTATGGGTATCCAAACATATTTGGCACATTAAGCACCCTGGAAGTAGTTGGATGTACTCCTATCCAGGAAGAATAATCTCTTTTCCACAGAATGAAGAGCAGAAAAACCCCTTAAGTTTGTGTGGGTGTTGAAGAAGGGTTTATCCATGGGGAAAAAAATTGATAGCACAAATGTACATTTCTCTGTAATCAGGTAAGCATGGGCGTGTAAATATCTGTAATGCTTCTAATAATCTATTTGAATTTTTAATAACTATTTATGTTCATATTATTAATATTATTTACTTGCGTTTCTACGATATCTGTTTTGCTGTTTGATCTGGGGATTTAAGAGATTCTCCACCTCTCCCCCTTTGTCCACACTCACGTTTGATATTTAGGTGCACCATAACTGGGTTCCCCATTTGAAAGCGTCAAAGACCTTGCATGACAACTGACTGAAGACTGGGTTGTTTATAATATGGATTTATATATGAAAGCCATTCATTAGGATGGGCAATTTCACAGTGCCAAACTTTGTGCATGTGTTCCAAACCTATTGCTCCACAATAAACAAAAAGTGAGATTATTTCATAAACAGGATCCCATCAAGAGTTTGAGGTGTGGGCCAGTATGATGGAGAGAACGCAGATGCCACACTGGCAAAGGACGGATCACTCAATTTTTAGCTCCTGTTTTATGGAAGGGACTGCTAACTGGATTTCTTTTTCCCTGGCCTATAAAACCTGAACGTAATGGCCTTTTGGCAAACATCGTGCCAGCTGGTAGTTTTTATTAGAATTTCAAGTACGAATACATGGTGCAACCAACATATCATATCCTGAATACAGATCACCAAAATATCATCTCAACACCTGATTACCTTGAAGAATATATCTTTTTTTTCCACTTAAAAAAACAAAGGTTACAGAGACGTAGTTAGGCTCACAATTCACTCGTACAAAACCAGTGAAATTCAGCAGTTATAGTTATGTTATTGCCATTTATATAGCGCCAAATCACCAGTGGTCTCTAAGCGCTTGTGAGAAACATAAATCCATACCAGGGCTACACAACCCGATGCTCGGTCGATCTGGGTGAGGCTTAACCAAAAGCCTGAATAAACAGAAAAGTCTTTAGTTTCCTCCTGAAGGGGAGAAGGGAAACATCCCTGCGCAAGCTCTCCGGTAGCTTGTTCCAAAGCTGAGGTATCATCACGGAAAAAGCTCGGCCCCCCAAGGTGGCTTTATCAAACCGTGGACAGGCCAACAAACTTGCCTCAGATGAACGGAGGCATCGTCCTGGCACATAGCTCTTCAGCCATTCCTTGATGTAATCAGGTGCCGTTCCGTGCAGGGCTTTATGTGCAATACACAGGCCCTTAAACCTAGCCCTCTGCTTGATTGGAAGCCAATGTAGTTGTTGCAACAATGGTGTGACATGTGCTCTTCTAGGAAGTTTGAAGATCAATCTCACTGCATCGTTCATAACCACCTGAAGCTTCCCTGATAGTTTGTCAGGTAGCCCGATGTAAAGCGCGTTACCATAGTCCAGTTGTGACACAATTAGTGCCGACACTACGGTACGCATGGTGGAGAAAGACAGGAGGGGTACTAGTTTCCGGAGTTGCCTCATAAGGCCCACACAATTCCCCACCACAGCGGTCACCTGATTGTTCAGTGTTAGCTTGTTATCCAACCTGATGCCCAAGCTCTTCAAAACTGGCATCAGTGCCTAGCTCTTATGGCCAGAAGGAATTGGACCAGGGGTTGGCCCCTGTGGTAATAGCTAGTACCTCTGTCTTGTCCAGATTTACTTTCAGTGAATTGGTGGTCAGCCAGTTCATAGTGAACCGGAGGATATTCTGTACATTAGACTGTGCCTGTGTAGAACTGTCGATCCGCAAGATTAGTTGCGTATCGTCAGCGTAGTCGAACACCAGACATTCTAATTTTGCCAGCGCTTCCACGAGTGGCTGCAAATAGATGTTAAAAAGCAGGGGGGACAACGCTGAGTAGTTACATGAGCTATCTATAACTTACGCCCCCGCAATGCACTGCTTATGACCTAACATATTATATCACTCATGGCATGGTCAGTGACATCACTGATGACATCATCCAGTGAGTGCGAGTGTTTTCTAAACGTTTATGAGTGTTAAACATATCTACCAAGGTACTACAAAAGTTAAAATAGTATACTTTCTGTACTACTAATGAGTGATACAATTTGTAACATATATTATGTGAGCGGCTGTGTGACTGTGTGTATCCATGTGGGTAAGTGACTGGTAGTATGAGTAGTTTTATGGGTGAGTGAGTGGTTAGGTGAGTACCTGTATGAGTGAGTGAATCGATGTCTGAGTGGCTCTATGGATGAGTTAGTGGTTGTGTGAGTACTTGTATTTGTCTGTGAATGGGCATGTGAGTGGGTGTATGAGATGTTGTACATGGGTGTGAGTGGGCGTGTGAGTGCTTCTGTGGATGATGGCATCAGTGATATCATCAGTGATGTTACTGACCATGTCATGAGTAATGTAATATGTGAGGTCATAAGCAGTGCATTGCGGGGGTGTAAGTTATAGTTAGCTTAGGTAACTATAGCGGCTGAGTTTCACTGGTTTTGTATGAGTGAAATGTGAGCTTAACTATAACATCCCTGTAGCCTTTGTTTTTTGTTTCAGTGAATTTCTAAGGTTTTTTTAGATCTATTTCCTAAATATAATGTTACTGTAACCTTTGGTTTTCTTTCTAGTAAATTTCTAAGGTTTTTTTAAACTCTATTTCCTAACTATAACATCCCTGTAACCTTTGTTGTTTTCAGTGAATAAATAAATATAAATATATATATATAAAAAATTAGGTACGTAGATGTTAGGTATATTGAATCTAAACTTACTGCCTGGATACTGAATCTGAAGTTACTGCCATGATTAGCGAAGCTATACAAATCCTGATTGATTGATTGACCTATACTAACTTATCTTAACATCATTTTTGCTTATGATATTCTGGCAACAATATTTAAGGGTCGATATTTCACCAGTGTGCCACTAGTGGGTAAAGGTCCTGTGATTTCGACCCATTTATAAAATACTCACAGTAGCTAACTGATGAAAGTTGTTATATGCTATTTCAGGAAGATATCAGGTATGACCAGCATGTGAGCACTTCTGGATCTTTGTCACTACTGCTCTGGACATACCAATTGCTTCTTAGCCTCTTTGATGTATAGGCTGCCAAATTGTTCGCCTCATGTTGTTGCAGCCTATAAATGATGATTTCTTTAAATCCTCTCAAACCTTGATAACTTTCTAAGCTGTGCCATCTATACTGAAATGTTTCTTCCATTTTTTTTTACAATTAATTTATGCATAACAAGGTACCTGCACAACCCCCCACCAGAACAGTTAAGTCTGTCAATGAACATACCCACTTAAACCTAATTCAATCACATAACACTTGCTGTGACTAGGAAAAAAACGTAAACGTCTGAAAGACGCAACATCCCAGTCCTTACAAAAACCACAAAAACCCCAGGACAATAAATCTGCAAACCCACATTCACTAGCATATAAACAGATGCTGCAAAACCAAAAAATAATGCCAAAGTGGAAAACGAACAAAATCAAAGAGTAAGTGGTGATAATGATTAGATCATAGATCACTGTCAAGCTATGTAAAGCTATGAGACAAACTGTGTGTTGTTGGAAGGCTCAGAAAAAGCATCAGAGAATTACATATAACGCCGGAGAATTGTAGATATCCAGCTTGTTCTCACACTTGAGGGTTGGCTGATCTACTTCAATTCCCAATCCCACCCATCCAAAACAGTTAAAACCATTAAGATGGCCGACTGAGAACATCAACTGGATCCAAACTTAGTTTTAGGCCTAATAATGTGTGAACTATAATATACACACATTCTAACTTACAAGCATAATACTTAACTGCGCACATCCCACACATACCACTCAAACACCATTAGAAATGACCACACTGGCATATTTATGATCGACACATGGATCAGCCCCTACTCACAAGTTATCATGTTTCCTTCTTCCTACTGGACTTCCTGATCCTGCTCATTGACCATATATAGAATTATGGATGGGTAACAGTGAATTATGGGGATGTTTTTCACCGAGGAGTTCTGAGTGACATCACGTAGGCAACAAGAGCGAAGCTCAAGTTGTCTATGATGTCACTCAGAACCCAGAGGTGAATAACATGTCTGTAATTCACTTTTCACCAATCTATAATTTTATGTAATGTATGGCCCCCAAAATCCCCTGCCACTGCTTTCAACTGCTATGCAGTGGCAGAGGAGTAATGGGAAACCAATAATAATATGGCCTCTGGTGGTAATCCCGGTTCCAAAGGTAAAAAAAAACATACATGCCATCCTTGACCAACCCCCAAATCTTTCTCTGTCTTCCTTCCCCCAGCTGCAGCTGTGCTTTCTGCTTTCATTCAAGGCAAACAAGCACAGCTGCACTAACAGGCTCTTAGATAACCCTGACAGCCTGGCCTGGAAGGCCTTTATGACATAACAACAGTGGGAAATGAGTTCTGTTATCAACTGTTGCTACACCATATCAGTGGTTATGAGTTTCAGAAACTGAAATAAAGGATAGAGGCTCACTTTGAGAGGCGTACATAACAAAGACAAGAACAAACGTTGTGGTCTACATAATCACCTGGAACACTGAATCTGAATGCCTAGTGCTTGTTCTCCTCGTTGCACTTTTCCAATCAATTAAATTCTACATTATCAATGAGCCACCAAGAGAATGTAAATCATGTAGGGATCAATGCATTAGTTCCAAAGCACTAAGTGGTGGAAATTTTGGACCTCAGCATCACAAAGAACTAATAACCTGAAAATTCAATACCCAATAATGGGAAAGTGATCTGATCATTGTGATGTGTATCCATTTCATTAACAATCAACACATTCAAATGGCATGGAGTTATAAACATATTAACAAAATGCTCACAGATTTTAAACCACAGACTGGACCCTGCTTCTTCTGAAATTTCCCAGCTGTCAAGAAAATAATCAATAAATCGGTTTCATTTTATGGCAACCTTCATTTACATCAGATATATAGAAACCGCATTCTAAATACAGAGCTCTATTTCAATCCTAAATATCAGACGCCTGAAGTGATTTTAGCCTGTTGATGTGCAATAGCCTACAAAAACAACTGTACTCAATAGGCCAATAAACTACTTGCTGATTACAACTGCTGCCCTATCACGACCAACTAAAATACAGTGTAGGCCGTTTTAATGGGTTATATATGAAAATCAAGTATTTGCTTACATTAGATACCTACTCACATGAGTAAGCTTAAACTGTGCATGACCAGTTTATAGTGGTTTATTTTTATCCGGTTTCTTAAAGTGCTCCCTAATAACAAAGGGGATTGAGAATAAGTAAGATTTGCAAAACAAATCACTGAACAAGACACCATTTTGAGGGACATAATTTGCAGAAAAAACAAAATTGGGAAATTCTTCTGCAGAAACATTTTTTTTGAAACACGGTTTGCATGCAAGCAATATTTTGTAAAGCTTACCATATGTCACTACCTTAATAAATGAACATTGGGGTCTTTTGTGAACCCAGATGGTGAACCCCTCTTCCAACTTTAATGAAAGTTTATCTTTGCATATAGTTAAGAATAAATTCTGAACCTTATTTACGGCCAGTTATATTACGTATGTAGCTAAATTATTTGGAATATGGATAGAAAGTTAGTCCCACTCTTAGTAAAGAGGCAGCTAAATTACTTAGACCTGAGTTCTGTTTTTAGGCACCCAAGAAGAGATGCAAATACAGAATATTATTACTCATACCACAGATCCTTAAAGAAAGAAAAATAAAAGGGAAAGCTGAGACTTAATAAGGTCACAAATCTTTAAAGAGGCTAACCCAGGTGACAAACTGAGAGGCTATTAAGAAATACACAGCTCAAACATCATGTATTGGTCCACGCAGATAGATGCATATGTAATTGAGACTTTTTCTGACCTCGGAATCATTGTCATTTCTGTCCAAAGGAGAAATACAGAGGCAGCTGAGAATTACTCAAACTAAAGGTCAAATTTTGGAGCCATCCAACCAACATACAGTGGCAGAGGAGGGTTACCCAGACCACAAACTCGTTGTTTGGTCCAACCCAAGACTAAAAAGGTAATTGGTAGCCTTTCCCAGTGATAAAGGAGGAATAACTGAAATAATCTAGAGCCACACATTGCTTGACAGATTCAACAGACCGCTGGGGTCTCTGGGTAGCATTAATATCGCAGATACCATCTTAGGATCACTCAATGTGGAATTAAGGGGCAGCTGTTAGGTACACTTGCCTGAGAACCCTTACAAGAAGCCAGGTTAGAAGTGAAAGGAAAAGATTGGAGAAAGGCAGATTTACAAGTGGTCAAAGACTGTAGGTTACACTGAAATCGGTAGAGTCAAGAGGTGCATTAACCAACACAGTTCAATAGGAAAAGGGATTATAATGAAACATACAGACACACACAGATAGTTTCACGAAACAAAGAGCATTTGGGCATCTAACTGTAGCCAATGGGATCTGTCAGAGTTATCATGACAGCAGTGCTAATCAATTTCTGGTTTTCTAGAGTAAAAGTGCATGTCCTCTGACCCAGAGGAAGGATATAAATTGCAAGCAGGAGGGGCCTGGGCAGGACCTTAAGACCTCCGAGACGAAACATATGAGTCTCCACAAGGAATGAATAGGGGTGAATGCCTTGCGATGGTGGGTAAGCTAACACTCCAGTCTGGTTGAAAGAGGAGTGGATAACTATATTTTAACATAAAGTAGGATGAAATTAATCATGTATAATAATAATCAAGTTATCTCAATACTGATAAATCTTCCTCACTAATCCACAACCACCATGTCCATTGTCCTAGCAAAAACCATATTGTTATCTTTAAGAAACCAATCTAAAACCACGATCAATGCTTGCAGAATTAGCTGACATAACTTCTTCAATATAGGTATGCTACCCTAATTTCTGAGACATGTAAAACCACAAGAGCACATTGGGGCCTTTTGTTAACCCAGACACTTTCCAGCACTTCTATTAGCTGTAGTAATGTTACAACTTACTGAAAGTTTAAATAACTTTGAGTACACTCAGAGTGGAAAATTCATGCTCTGCTTTCAATTCAACAATTCATTTGAATGTACAATTTTAGAAGAAAGTAACAAAATATACTTCATAATAAAACGATCAATATAAAGGACAGGCCAGATTCTTTTAACACTGGGTTTGCTGACATTGTTACAAAATACTTTAATAGTGTTCTCTAATTAATAAATCGCATCATGATTGGTGTGAACTCAAAACACGTGTAAAAAAAATATCAAAAGGCAAAACACCAAAGACAAAAACAATGCAGGTAGGTTTCACAAAAACTGCAGTCGTAGATATGCGAGAGTCGTTTCCTTGAATGACATTCCCGATTCTCATAAGGGACCTGTGAGGGGTAGGAGCTTGCACACACATCACTGCATACCGAATTATTGGGAGCACACACAATACTGTAGTATGCTTTTGCCACATTGAACCACGTGCGGTGAAGTAAATCGACCTGCTGATGTCAGCATGATCCCAGACTTCCACACGCATGGTTCTGGGAGAACTTCTCCCTGAACAGACCCCAAATTTACTGTGTAGGTAAATGTAACATTTCAAATTATGTCCACTAATGTTCATGCCCTGCACACTGTAAGCAGGAGCAGGCTTCCTCTTGCTTGCATTGCAGGTCTCCTGCTTCAATCGTGCACCTTGCCTTGTCTGGCATGGGGAAGGAAGACCAAAGAGAGCATGAAAGCAGGTGCATCCTATTGCGAATAAGGGATGTGCCTCTTTATGACGTGCTACCCAACCCTAGAACATGCTTGCTAAATCCAGGTTTTGCATGTAGCCTGTTTGCTCATTGTGGTTTAGTCAAGTGCAGCCTGTTTATCATAATCTAGAGATGTGCAGATTGGAAAAATCATTTTGTGAATCTGGCCCAAAAAGTCTAACTTTCAAGGTACTTTGTGTGCTAAATCTTCCATAATTTGCCAGGATAAAAGTAAATCACCTGCAGACCTATGACAGGACAGGTAGTTTGGGATTGCCATTGCACTAAAAATACAATAGAACTAAAAGGGCAAATAAAAGAGGCAACTAAAAAAACTATTATGTTAAAAAGAATGAAAAAAGAGAAAACATTTAAGGCAGCTGGCTAATATGGTGTCGTGGAGAAAGCCAAAAACAATTTCAGCTGCCTGAAGCTAAGGACATTAGAGTTAAGAAGTTATCATCAGTGTAACATTATCTCACATTTTATAACTGGGCATGAGCAATAATGCATTCTTCAGAGAAAGTGTGAGGTTGGTGATAAAGGAACTAATAATAAAATAATACATTTAATGATAGCAATAAACCAACAAAGAGAAAATTGAGCAAGGAGGTAAAAGTTATGCTGATAGAATACAATAATACTCTGGCAAACAAAAGGGGCAAAAGAGTCCAATGGAATGTCAGAAAATCTCCAGCAATGGCAAAAACACATGTATGGAAATCTTAAAAGAATATAAGATCCAAGTAGACCAACACACAACAGTTGTAACTGCATTAAGTAAGCATTTATGGTAATGGAATATTCCAGTGGTCAAAGTTCTGGGGAACCTTTTTCACAAATCAGTAGAAGCCATCCAGTATGTAGAGGTACCTGTCAAGTTCGAACTTTGTCCCAACATCCTCAAATGCAGGTTACACCTTCCCTCAGTACCTCTGTGAGGCCAGCAGGTTGAGTCACAACGCTACGTGTATCGAGGCAGAATCCTGTCCAGCTGCATTCAATTCAAATAGTTGATAAATCAGGTGTGGCTGGGGCAAAAAGCTCTATCCAGCCAAAGTGTCTTCTCCTTTAGGCAATGATTGAAAGTGGGCTTAATGGATGAAATTATTTTAATGCTGAAGGGTGGCAGGCTCAAAGTCTCAAAAGGGTAGTAGGGTGACCAGATCTTGAGAACCAAAAACCGGGACATTTTGCAAAAATAGAAGAAGGACTACAATTTTACATCTACTGTGCTGTGCAGAATGACAGCTCGTATCAACATCAAAACACAGAAGAAGCACTAAGAAAATAAATAAAATGTAATTTCTAAAACCAGCATCATACCTGTTAATTAAATTGCTTACTTATAACAGCTGCTAACTAGCACAACTTCAGAACACCCAATAAGTGCCTCTTACTGGTTTCAGTCGACCCCCTCTAAAAACCAGGACATGAGTCAAAATTGCCGAAATCTGCCAGGAAAGGCTGGTGAAACCCGGGACTGTCCAGGCAAATCCGGGACACCTGGTCAACCTACAAAAAGGTAAACAGAATTTTTCTAACATCCAAATCGTATGTAGAGGTTTAAGGCTTGTTCCAGCAAACCCAGTCCTCTTGAAATGTTACTTTTGATATAGAACTAGGACATTTCAACTCCACAACAACAAGGAGTACAAGATCAAGTCTGACAAAAGGCAGGATGTTCTGTGTAGAGCAAGATATAAATGCTCCTGTGTCCTTGGTCAAGGAACAGATTATTGAGTATGCTATCAAGAGACTCAAACATATGTAGGCACAGTTCTTCTAGAATTCCTCTGCAAGGCATCCTTCTTGGCACAATTGGAATAGATGTCTTTTCCACCGGGCATCCCTGGGGGCTTCTTCAGTATTTCTTTGTTCCTAGTCTAGTTCC
The DNA here is from genome assembly GCA_963921515.1 of Calotriton arnoldi. Lineage (NCBI taxonomy): Eukaryota > Metazoa > Chordata > Amphibia > Caudata > Salamandridae > Calotriton > Calotriton arnoldi. The sequence goes on along the minus strand of CAWUFW010017639.1, from coordinate 188,203 downwards.
TGATCAATTTCCTTCACTGTACATTCCCATTTTACAACAAAATATGTGCAAATATGTAGAAGGCTGTGTGGCACTATAAATCTTTAGTGGCCTTTGCAGCAAAAATCCAATCTGACCTACTATAAAAAAAAAAGTAGTCTAGGTCAAACTGATGACTACAGCACAGTTTTCATACAGCAGAGTAGACAGTATTCAGTGGCAAACAGCTTGGCCATTGTTAGGTTAACTCATCTCACCCATAGTGTGTGTAGTGTGTCCAATTTAGCTATAACTACGGGCCCTGGCAGATGGCAACACAGGCCCATTTGTGGTTGTGAATTATTGTGTTTGCCACCTGAAGAGAGGAAATAACTCTAAACACAAACTATTCAATGTCCTGTAACTTCAAAAATAGGACAAAGAATTCAGAACTCACTACAAGATGAAACTTATCATGCCAGTTTCCACAAATAATACAAGTTTCATATTGATATCTTCATTTCGACACCAAATTATAATTTATGGTCAAGATTTTACATTTCAAAAGACAATGCCAGCAAGCACTGCTGTTAGCAGTGTAAGCAGCATCTCAAACTGCTTGGCCCATGTTTATGATTATGGAGTTGACTAACCTGCTCTACAGCCCTCACAACATACACATAGGTAGCTGAACACGGTGGCCTGCAAGCTACTGTTAGATTATGATGAGTAGGTTATTAATCTTTAGGCTCCCAGCTTCTTGTTTGTGTCCTGACACAGCGTTAGAGCGGATCCCAGTGGCTAGAGCTAGCTACAAGTAAGACTGAACACGCTTCATCATCAAATAGGAAAATATAGACGCCAGATGATTCTGGACCATACTCACCCAAAACTGAAACCCAGTGCTCAGAAAGGGTGATAAGCACAACCACATTTGCAACTATTTCTCAGCCTGCTTCATTCCGCTTCAAATATAAACACAGATATGGTGTTACAGTGACATTAGATGTGAATTACACATCACTAACAACACCAAAAGACTTCTGGCAAAGGACACTTTGATATACCACTGATCTACACTGCACTCTTTTTCTCTCCTCAGGTCTTTGTGCATAAATTATCAATGTCAGGGGAAGAGTTACACATTGGCAATCACTCGTGACACCAAATAACTTTCCATGCAAGCTACACTATAACTCAAAATTCTTCAAACTAATGCACCTTGGTGCCTAATCAGGGGTATGAAGCTCTATATGAACACAAACTCAATACTATAGAATAGTTTCAAGGCTGTTTAGCAAGACTGTGCCCTAGAGACGAAAAACAATCCAAAGTTCCTGAAGGTTTCTGGCAAGAGCAGAGAGGGCAAGGTGTGAACGGGTTCTCTACCAGAAACATTAGGCAACAAAAAACTCTGAACCTCTTACTCTCCCATCTGACAAGAAAATCAAATGTAGAACTAAAAATATAAGTGAATAAACATTGATGTTAATGGATGTATATTTTTTCATTTCACCATTTTAACTTGAATTTCCATCTTTATGGGTAAAAAATATGCTGTGAGCAGTTAGTGTATGAATAATGGTTGGAATAGTTGTCAGAAATGTATCCAGTAGGCCTCTGTGAACTTTTTTTTTGTAAACTGAAGATAAAAGATAATACTCTAAGACAACAATAGCGTTTCTGTGGAACTAAAATTATGTCATTATTTTACAAGCTTGTAACTGCATTTTATAAACTTTGTTGCAAGACGCCTCAGAATTGCACAGCAGCCATATTTTAACTTTGAAACAATTTCACATGTACAGTTTGTGGCAAGCCAAGAGACCTTGAAAAAAACATTTCTTAGAGCTAAACTCTCTGAGTCAATAAGCTTTGAGTTCTCCAATAATGGCTTTATTATATTGTAACCGTACATGGAACCTTGCGTTTTCTGCCCATGCCCACTACAAGACTACACATTCAGTTAAGTTTCACTATGCGTGCTAGATAATTATAAAGTTCACTAAATAGCCAGACCTAAGAGATCTGAAATGGGACACATTTTCATTTATTGATGGTATACAGAATGCAGTCCTGATATAATTACACTTGAAAACAGCATATAAATAATCTAAATGAAGAAACAATATGCGCCATTAAATTACATGTATTGAAACAGAAAACACTTACATTTAAATCATTTAAAAGCCAATGTCTCCCATCAACGTTAGGATGCTTTGGCAGAGGTAATGGCTTTTTGCATGGCATCAATAATGTCATAGTTGTGGATGCCAGGTCTCTTCTTGCAATCACTGTGGGAGAAGCGGTCACAGAACTGGCTTGATCACCAGACAATGCTCCTTGAAGGGCATTTCACCCACCTTAAAGTCTCTCGGGCTGGTTAACTCCCTCGGGTGTGGGCTCACTACATCCCACTGTTATGGGATTTGTATGACGATATCTCTTCCTTTGTGCTTCTTTCAATTCACCCTGGCATAAGAGATCACATAACCGAGTGTGTAGCAGGGGTCCCAGTAGTTTTTTCAGACAATACAGATCTTCCCAATCAAAGGCTGTGGAGATAAAAGAGTATTTCGGATGTGATTGTTTGCTCCTTTAGGAGTGGATGGGGCTCTTTAAACTCCTTAGTAATGTGGTATGATTTATTTAGGTTCAGACAGACTCTCAATGTTTGGTTCTTTGTATCTTCTGAATTTCTTTCCTTGGTGCCCTTGCACAGACTGTAATCAAATCAAGGGAAGACCGATGCCCGTATAAATTTGAAACTGTGTCTAATAATTCAGCTTATTGTAAAATAAACTCTGGCAAGCTCACCTGTGTCCCTGTGAATGCCAAGCTTCGAGAGCACAAGGTGATGCACACACTATCCAGGGGAGATAGTAACAATGGTGTGTTGCATTGCCACACCTGCACGCCCACAGTCCTTTGCAAAGTTATCCTCATATTCTAGAAGACAGAAACAGGAGCAATTGCAATGGTAATCTTCTCGACTAAGTTGATTCAGAGTTCAATCTGTTAGCTGAGCAGATGGTTTGGGGGCAAAGGCATGCTGCAGTCAGAGAGTTTTGGCACAGCAGTGTTTTATTACAAATGTGAGCTTTTTTCAGATTTTAACTTCCTACATCTGACTGACTGAATTATTTATTAAGCGCACTATTGCCGAGGTGTCTTGGCGCTAAGCGAGGATGAGGGTGTGGCTGCTGCGAATCTAGGATTTAGTGAAAAGCCAAGTTTTTAATGCCTTCCTAAACAGGATCCTGTTGGCTTGTAGTCGCAGCCCCAGGGAATGATGATGTGTTGAGGGAAAACAAGAACCATAAGGCAATTTGAAGCTCTTTTCAATAAAATAGGAAGCAACCTTTTGGTAAATGCATAGCATTGTATAATGAGACCGAATGCTTTATGTAATGTTGGCATATTTAAGCTGGGACTGGAGCCAGAATGCAGCAGTGCAACCCTGTGGGAGCTGTGCTCTGCTCCAAGCTGAGACACTGACAAGATCAGGAGATCCCTTACAGATTTTGCTCAACTCACCCAGGTGGAATTCGAAACATGATAACCAAGAGCAATCATGACTTTATACCACTAAAAATCTACACTCTACTTGGCAAACAGCGAATATTGTCAGTCTTGCTGCGGATTTCAATTCCCGCTAATGGCAGGGATGTTGCCCAACAAACTGAAACGTGATAAAGAAATCCCAAGCTCACAATATGGCTCTAATATGAAATTGCCCTGTTTCTAATTTGTCCCATCTTGTCAAGTTGCTGTTGGGGATTGCCAATAGTTCTTTAATTGGGCCGGTACTCACTGGTACTGAGTACCGGCACTTCATATTTTTTTCGTTTGAGTACCGGAACTTCTCCTCTGCTGAGGACAGCACCAGCACTCCAGGGCAGCTGAAGGGGTGGTATGTGCTGCAGCGCAGGTGCTGCTCAACTGCTACTGATGATGGCGACAGAGTTGAGCGTTTATGTGCGTCACTCAGAGCTGGGCGCCAGTGCAGCCTTACCGACTCCATGGCACACACATCTTATCTTTTTCTCGCCATCTTGTCATTAGTGGTGCCAGAAGTGCCAAGCAACTTGTATTTCCTGCAGCAAACAAGTGTGCGAGACTCGCAGCTGCTCAAGAAAACGAACTACGCAATTTTCCTTTTTGACTCAGCAGTTTAGGTGTGAAGCGCATTTTCTATTAACATGCCTTGCAGCCTCTCTAGTAACTTAACTCTAGCACGTCTGCCTTGGGCTGCTTACCCTTACCAGCTCATCCTGAACAAGTGTGTGGCAGCACTGTGGAACGGGGGCCAGCTGGCCCAGTTTAGCAGTAACTGCGCAACAAAGTCCACCCCAGTTTGCGAGGCCCTTGTGAGTACCAAATAACCCTCCTCACGGTGAATGGCGTACTTTTTGTCAACTATACAACAGCCAGTCATGGTGGCCGCTGGAATAAGCTGCGTGGGGGAGGGGTTAGGGGGGTAAGGTGCGGGTTCGGGGGCCGGGCCACCTCATTGGCTGCTGATCTTTGCTCTACCACTGTTCCTTTCTTTAAGATTCCGGCGCCCGGGCCTGCGTGGCAGCCCTGCAGTGTTTTTACTCTGCTATATTTGTGATCACAACATTAGCTGAGTAGAGTGTAAGCAGCACGCAAATTAAGTTGTCAGTGTGTTGCTCTGCCGGCATCACAGTGCTGTCTGTGTACCTCTTGGCGCCTGATCAGGAATGCTGCTTATGAGGCCAGAGGAACAGACCCTGAAGATGTTTTATTACAGGCAGATGTCCTGTGGTGGAATGGCAAACTGAAGTTTTGGGCCCGGAGAGTGAAAGCCCTTCTCACAGTGGGAATACATGTCTGCTAATAAAGAGTGGCACAGAATAAGTGCACAGCCAAGCAGCGCCTGGCTTTGTATGTCCACTAAGGAGGGCGCTGAGTTGGCTCTGCACCACATACTGAACTGGAAATAAAACAAGCATTGGCATAGCCAATAGGTCTCGCCTTTGGGGCCTTATAAGTGTTTAGCCAGAGCTATTGACTTTGCCAATGTCTTCAAGCTGTGCTGTAGAGAAGTGTGGCTGCTGTGCGGCATGCTGAAAAGTTATAATAAAAAAGTGTCAGAAGCATTTTTGTTACTTTATATATGACCAAGAAGGCATTATGTAAAACTGAACGACCATATTAAAAAAAGTATTTACAATAAAAAATGTCCTCAGTTTTCTTTTGTTCTTGCAATGCTGGCAACTTGTTTCTGCCTATTGCAATGGTTGTTTGTTAAAGCTTTTTTTTGAGGGGGCATAAACAATCGGAGGGTGAAGGTTGGGAACTAGTACCTGTATTATAACACTAGCAGCGGCCAGACGCTAGGGGAGAATCAACAGATGCCAGATTCCGAGAGCAGGCTGAGGTGGTGCTGAGTGATGCTGAGGTGGTAGTGGTGGTGGTGGTGACTGTTGCGGAGACGATGCTGAGGTGATGCTGAATGATACTCAGGTGTTGCTGAGTGATACTGCTGTGGTGCTGAGTGATGCTGTGGTGGTGCTGAGTGATATTGTCTTGGCGCTGAGTGATGCTGTGGTGGTGCTGAGTGATATTGTGGTGGTGCTGAGTGATGCTGTGGCGGCGCTGAGTGATGCTGTGGCGGCGCTGAGTGATGCTGTGGCGGCACTGAGTGATGCTGTGGTGGCCCTGAGCGATGCTGTGGTGGTGGTGAGCGATGCAGTGGTGGTGGTGAGCGATGCAGTGGCGGTGGTGAGCGATGCAGTGGCGGTGCTGAGCGATGCTGTGGCGGTGCTGAGCGATGCTGTGGTGGCGCTGAGCGATGCTGTGGTGGCGCTGAGTGATGCTGTGGTGGCGCTGAGTGATGCTGTGGTGGCGCTGAGTGATGCTGTGGTGGCGCTGAGTGATGCTGTGGTGGCGCTGAGTGATGCTGTGGTGGCGATGAGCGATGCTGTGGGGGCGCTGAGCGATGCTGTGGTGGCGCTGAGCGATGCTGTGGTGGTGCTGAGCGATGCTGAGGTGGTGCTGAGTCATCCTGTGGTGGTGCTGAGTCATCCTGTGGTGGTGCTGAGTGATGCAGTGTTGGCCCTGAGTGATGATGTGGTGTCGCTGAGTAAAGCTATGGTGGTGCTGAGTGATGCTGTGGTGGCGCGGAGTGATGTTGTGGTGGTGCTGAGTGATGCTGTTGTGGCGCTAAGTGATGCTGTTGTTGTGCTGAGTAATGCTGTGGTTGTGCTGAGTGATGCTGTGGTTGCACTGAGTGATGCTGTGGTTGCACTGAGTGATGCTGTGGTTGCACTGAGTGATGCTGTGGTTACACTGAGTGATGCTGTGATGGCGTTGAGTGATGCTGTGATGGCGTTGAGAGATGTTGTGTTGGTGCTGAGTGATGCTGTGCTGGCTCTGATTGATGCTGTGCTGGCTCTGATTGATGCTGTGGTTGCGCTGAGTGATGCTGTGGTGTTGCCGAGTGAGAGATAGAGTGAAGATATAATGCCCAATTAGAGAGGGTGATGAGAGAGAAAGAGAGAGAAAGGGTGTACATAGAATAAAGAGTGGAGCGGGATAGAGAGAGAGAAAGAAGGGGAGAGAGAGTGAATGAAGGAGTTTGAAAGAGAAACAGATAAAGGGGTGAGAGAGAATGAAAGGCTAAGAAAGATAGAGAGGGGAGAGTTAATTAAGTAGAGAGAGAATTAGAGAGGGGAGAGAGAGAGAAGGAGAGAGACAATAAGAGTGGGGGGTGTGGAGTTTAAATAGAGTGAAGAAGTGACGTGGAAAAAGTAACCTTAAATATAGCTTTGTGTTTTGCGCGAATAAATATTTTTTAAAAAAACAGTGAGAGACAAAAATACTGGTAATTAGGCTGTGACTCCCAATATAAAACAAATAGCGATATAAGGTGAAATCAATCCACCGAAGCAATATTTCTAACTAGACAAAAAAAAGCTTGCATTTCAATGCTAATCGCTGTTGTTTTTCATGTGACTGTAGTCCAGGGCCCTCAGTTGGTAATGTGAGCTGCTGCTGCGATTGAAACATCAGAGTCCAGAGAGTTAATGAGCCATGACGAGGAAATGAGGAAGAGATAGGAAACCCAGAGGGCAGCTGCGCGTGCACGCTATCGTGAACGCAAGCTGGTCACCAGCCGAAAGCCAGTGGGTTTGCACTTCCAAAACCCGCTTATTAAAACTCTCGGCCAGACCAGCGCAAGCGCTGGTGCAGGCCGAGACCTAAAAATGCCATGCACAGAGCTCACTCCCCTCTCTTCCGTTGGCTACAGACCAGAGCAAAGGGAGGTGAATCTACAGGACCCTTCACGGACGGACTAGCCTGTGTGGCAATCTGCAGCAGCAGAAGGCAGGCCTGACAGGTCATAGTGTGAGCCATTTTTTGACAATTTGTGGTCTTGTTTAAGGGTCTGATTCGCTGGCTTTCCTGTTAATTTCCCTTATATTACCACAAACATTACCAGCAGCCAGCACAAATGCATGCAGTCTACCATACCTTGCAAAGCACCTGTACCGCATGTCTTTACAAGTTAAAAACTGCTCCAATTAGCAAATGTGGGCCACAGTTTTAGGTCTTTGATTCACTAATGAGGACCACTTTTATTTTGGTGCCCAGGACTATTTGCTGTCCCAGTCCGACCCTGGGACCTTTGAAAGACCCGGCCATGAAAATTCCTCCTGGAATGGGAGCAGAATCCTCCACCTGTAAAGTCTTGTATATGTCGTGATGTGACCCAATCCCATCCTCCTTGCCTTTCCAAAAGTCCTGATGGTCCTTCTCCCAGGGTGCATGTGCAGGCCAGTCCTCCCATGGGAGAGGAAAGAAAGAAAAGGGAGTTAAGACAGGGCAACAGGTGAGCACCATGAGGTGTGAAGGAAAGGGAGGGGAGGAGAGGGGAGAGCAGCGTTAGGGATATCGATAAGGATAGAGGGAACTAGATAAGGAGAAAGCTATTGACAGGAAGAAGCAAAACTAGAAACTGGGGAAAAAGTCTGATGTGTAATGAGGAGAAACGAAAGGGGAACGCGTAGAACAGGATGAGAAAAAGACAGGCAGGGAGAAATGAACAAGGGTTAAGGAAGATCAGTGGGGAGTAGACACAAGGCACAAGAGAAGAAAGGGCAAAACAACAGAGAAATGGGAAGAAGAGGGGGAGAGGCAGGGAGAAAAGGAAAGAAATAATAGAGATAAGGTACATAAAGAGCTGGAGGGGAGGCATAGACTGAAATATGAAGAAGGGTAAAAAACAAAAAGGAAAAGGTAAAACATAGATAAAGGAGCGGCTTAAGGGAAAGACATAAGGTGGTAGGGGATGGGCAGAAAGAATATAACATATTATAACGACGAGAAGGGGAGGGTTAAGAAAGAAAATTCAGTAAATTTTTGTCTCGTCACCCCGCCCATATATCTACCACTGACCCCACCACTAGTCCAGAGCTCAGAAGGGTGAGTGAGTACCTGCACTTATTTTAATCCATTTAAAGCACTGGGAGCCAGTGATCAAACAGGTACAGCCTTTTCTGAGGTGAATGATATTCTGGTTGGAACACACGCTCCTCTGCATGTTCTTCATTTCCTCCTTACCCTCTTCCTCCCTGCTCTCCTTGCTCCTCACTCACAGTGTAGGAGCTACAACAGGAAGAAAGGAAGTTGAAGGAAGAGGAGTCTGAGTAATAGATAAGCAGGACCGCAGCCTCCACTTGTCTTCATCTTTATATTTTCAAAATCTCACCATCCCCTGCTGAGATTGAAGCAAAAAGCAGGGACTTCTAGAATACTTAAATGAACATGACCTGAGGCAAGTGAGGAGGCCGCAATCCATCTCTTCACTAGTATTCATTAGGACCGACCCAACGCTGCTCCAATGTAGGGAAGACTTGAAGATTCCCTCTTTAAAGAACACATCACAATTAAATGTGCACAACCCAGATTCCTCTCCTATAACTCATTGTCTTTATGCTTGTCCCTGACCCTGTGCAAAGCTCCTCTGCCTTTTCGGTAGGTCTAAACAGTGCTTTATAAAAGACACAAAAAACTGTAGTCTGGGCCAAAGGAGCTGTGACAAACTTCACTTGACAGCACTGGAAAGTGCAGTGTGTATAAGATCACTTCTGCTGTTTCATTCACTTTAGTGAAGGGCAGGGATAATCAAATGGTAACCATTTTAAAAAAGGGATATATTGCCAGCTCTAATCGAAATAATTTACATGCTTTGCTATATATTACTCCTTAATATGCATTACAACTAAGACGAACACCTGTGAGTATGAGATTTATAAACACAATAAAGTAGACACTTTACCATTTTCTTAATTATTATTCTTCATTGTCGACAAAGCAGTAACAAGCTGTGTGCCAGAGTAGATGGACGGGAAACTAACCACCTCAAGGTACCAATGCAAGACTAAAAGGGTCACGCAACTTCAGGCTCGAAGTCAAGAATAGCAAGAAAATTAAGATCAAAAGAGAAGTCTTTTCAGTTAATTTACTAAGAGTAAGGATCAACCTTGAAAAGCAAGTCGCCACAACACTCCTAAAGTTCAAATAGGAGCTAAAGGACCTCTTTGTCCAAGAAGCACCTACTTAGTCAGCATCAAAAAGGTCTCCCACTGGAGGGAAACTATCCCTTCTGCCCATTGTACAGGATCCTGGAACTGCTCCCCCACCATGCACTGTCTTCCACTGCTCTCCAGGCTAGGTTAGCACTCTATGGCACCCAGTGCATGCACACAGCATATCAATTCCCTTGCTACAGCATATTCTGGCTTGGTCCCTGTATTGACTCATCCCACCTCCGTTATGTTAAGATACATGCACAGGATAACTATCACTAAACCAATTTGGTAGGCAATTATTTTATTTGCATATTCACATAATTATAATTGAAGTTGCAGTATGTTGTTTCAAGTAATTAATAGATTATTTTACACATTAACTTCAGACATTCCTTTTTTGCGGTTTCCTTAGCTAAGATGTGTCACATCAGTTTAATGCAGAGTTTTACTGAATTGGGTAATAGCAAACTTAGAAGAGGGCTCTATTAGTGGAGCCAAGCATCACCTAACAGCAAGCTATTATGACTTCGTTATTTCAAAGTTAATTTACATAGCAAAGTAGCTTCGTGAGAAAAGCTCTCCCTATTAAGATGTGTGAGTAACAAACAGGTAGTCACACTGTCAAATATCGACAGACGCAAATCAGCCATTCGTGCTTCCGAGGATGAGACACTGAATACCGCAAATTTGTGGCATTACGGGAGTCACCTCAGTGAAAAAAAACAAATCAGTGACGGAAATTCTAAAATATGCATGGGGTTTTCCGTGGAAGACTGCCACGGTTTATCGGTTTATTCGATGGTCGTCCATAGACGTGGAGCCTAGGAACGTGTGTTAGACAAGCCAGACAAAGTTTTTGGCTGGTCCGATACGAGTTTCAGTGACATCTGCACTGCCCTATGGCATATTTTTTTTTTTTTTTTTTTTTCTTCTCTCACACACACCTAAATATGACTGCATAAAATTACAAAAAATTAGATCAGGTAAATTGAAATATCTTTGGTGACACCTACATATCATCATCATAATCATAATATCTTTATTCGGATATAAAATGTCCATAAAAGCACAAACAAATCTCACAGAATTAATCATAAAAATTCGATAAAACATCATAGGATTGTCACAAGTATATAAAATTATATATATAGCAGCATCGTATAATAAAGTGCAAAGTGCAAATAGTTATAGGGGAAATAGCAGCAGAGGGAGATATACTATTGAATATCAAGCAGAAAAAACTCCACATATTTGAATATTAGTCAGGATCTAATCAGCATATCTTAGCATATAATACAATCAAGTCCGTTTATTAAGGGTACATAGAAGCACGGGAACGAATAGCCATTTTTAAAAAGTACAAATACGAAGTGTTAAGTTTTCCCCATTAAGCTGGAGGATAGTCCCGTATGCAACCTTAAAATCAGTTATTCCACTAGCTCTAAAAACGGGATCAAGAGTTGCTTACTGTACTTCCGATAAAAATTACAAAAGAACAGAAAATGCAGCATGGTTTGCTTACCTTGATTGCCACAGGGGCAAGACATTTCCTCAATATTAGGCTGAAAGCCTAAGGGGAAACACAACAGGTATTTTAATGTACCAGATCTAAGGCGAAAGAGCAAACTTCGTTCCCAGCGAGTAATATCTCTTAAAAGGTAACTAACTGGTAAATAAGAAGAAGGACCTCCGTCGTCTACCATTGATATATAACGTCTGACGGATACTTTAGAAAGCTCTTGTGCATATCTTATGTCCCCATAATATTTATATATAGCCTCACGAATAATCTTTTTATTAATTCCTTGTAATTGATCTGGTTTGTAAAAAATGTGTCCAAGATTTACTCTAGTTAAACTTGCCCTCACTTCTGCAAGCCACGGTATATCTCCACCCTTATCGCATTTTAAACAGTCAACTATAATTTCCCTGGTTAGCGAAGCTGCCGGGTTTTGCCAAACCTTCAACCAAAACAGGGCAGGGCGGGACCTAATATAATCTTCTAAATAAAATAATTTTAACTCATTATGGCAAACAAAAGACGAAGAAGAGATAGGTATCCCCAAAACTCTCCTACAAAATCTGTTTTCTTCGACCTGGACGCTTTTTGAATTTATAAAGCCCCAGATTTCAGCCCCATATGTTACAGTGGGTACACATTGTGTTCTATAGATTTTGAGTAGGGACAACACTACCTCAATTCTTTTTGGTTGGGGAAGATTTAAAATCGAATTAACTGCCTTTAAGAATTTACTCCGACCATAAGCCAAGTGGGATACCCAAGATCCGTTATCTGAAAATTGTAAACCCAAATATGGAAAAGTGCGTGTGCATAATAAAATTTCAGAACCAGAATTAATAGCATTAATGAGACTTTTTTGGGACCACAACACATTAAAAAGGATTTCTTAAAATTCGTACAAAGGTTCAGGCCATTCATAAAATCAACAAAACCCCTAACTAGTATTCGCAGTGCATTGGGTGTACGACCCATTAAAACCGCGTCATCCGCATATAAAAGAGCGGGCAGTTTATTGCCATTAATCATTGGGACATCTATAGTCAGTTCAGACAACACATTGTGTAATTCATTAATATATAAAATGAACAAGAGTGGGGCTAAGACACACCCTTGTCTTACACCTCTTCCAACCACTATATCCTCTGAGACTGCCCCTTCTGTATTTATTCTCACCCTTGCCTTTAAATCCCTATGTAAATATGCTAAAAAATGCACTATAGCCTCATCCAACCCGTAATTTAAAAGGCATTTCCAAAGCCGTGATCTATTAACAAAATCAAAGGCCGAGGTAAGGTCCATAAATGCCAGATAGATGGGGCCATTTCGAGCTATGGTGTATTTACCTATAATCAAATTGAGGTTAAGACACTGTTCCACCGTTCCAAGATTGCTTCTAAAACCTAGCTGGCATCTGTTTAAAATGTTTTCCTCCTCGGCCCAGATTCTAATTTTGTTGAATAATATCCTCCCCAATATCTTAAGGGTATTATCGATTAAAGAAATTGGTCTGTAACAACTCGGGTTGGATCTGTCTCCTTTTTAAAAATTGGAACAATAACAGATGTGGACCATGTATTAGGGATTTCAGTTATTGATAAATTATTAAAAACATTGAGTAAAAGAGGGGCCCAGAACTCTGGCCTAGATTTTATAAGATCAATAGGGAGCCCATCTGGGCCAGGGGCCTTGTTACCCAAACTTTGATCGATAGCATCCTCAACCTCCGATATTGATATTTGAATTCGGGTGACAATAAAATTATCATCTGTGTCTTTACACTGAGGCGTAGCTGCATATATGTTGGAAAAGTGGGCTACCCAAGCTTCACTCAATATATTACAGCTTAAAGGAGTAAGTGTGATGCCCAATGATCTCAGTGACTTGGCCGCTGTCCAAAAACCATTTGAGTTATTAAATCTTGCAGCACAAGCCAAGTTGTTCCATTGTCCTTTTAGGATCTCGTCTTTCCTCTGCTTAGTCACTCTCTTGTATACAAGCCTCAATGATCTAATGAGGCTTGCATCCCTAGGGGAAGCTGAGAGAGCAGCTCTAAGCTCTCTATTTGCCCGAGAGCAAATGCTGTTAAACCACCTAGGGTTAGAGTTGGATGCGAGTACTGGTCCAGAAATCAATTTTTTAACACCTGCACATAATTGAACAAATGAGGAAACTGCCTCTGGATTAGGATCAACAGGTGAAAGGCAAGTCTCACAGAGTGATCGATGAGTTGTTAACATTTTATGAAACACACTATCATTATTAATGCCTTTCCATTTAACCCTTAAATTATCTGTTGAGGATACTATGTTACCTGCCCCTATCTCTTTTCTAGGATCAGGCCTGGGAGCAACACTGAATAAAACTGAAATTGGGTTATGATCCCCAAAAGTAGATGGTTTAACCTCGGCTTTAACTAAGTAATCTTCTAGTGTGCCCGTTATAAAAACGTAGTCTATTGTTGAGGCGCAGCCATGACCTCTATAAGTGGGTATGGGGCTATCCACATTGTTTACAGCTGCGATGTCCATAACACTTAACAAGCTATTATTTATTAAATGGTCCAATAACTCAAGCCCCCTTTTGCATGGGTTGACCAGAGAATGACAAGGGGAATTTAAAATATTTCCCCTGCAATCTTTGCATTAAAATCACAACCCAGACAAATCCCAGCAAGTTTTTGATTTCCTGTAAAATTAGATATATCCGATATGAAGTTAAAAAGGTTAGCAAAATTTGGATTCGGTAAAGTTAAAAAATCATTATTATAAAAGTTAATAAAACAAATCGAAGCCCCCCGTGTATATATCAATGCTTGGATGTTAACATTTTTAGTGGGGATTGTTTTTACACTGCCACCCGACGCAATGCTCACCCAGATAGATAAACCACCCGAGGGTCTACCTTGTTTAGGCGGGGGTGTGGTAATATTAAAGCATTCATACCCTTCAAGATATAACCCTATTGTCGCCCAAGTCTCTTGAAACATTAAAATGTCATATTTATTTACCGTCTTGACCCAATCATCGCTACTTAGTTTAGAAGCCAAGCCGGCGACATTCCAACTTAACACATGTAACATTGGGTCATAAGCCTCAGAACCATCATTCTCTGAAATAGCCACAGGCTCAAAGCCATCATTTTCTGGGATAGCCAACATAGATGTCAAAGGGGTAACATCAGTGAGTTTTGGTATAATTGACGGTCAATCTAAGCTATCAAGATCAGAGAGGGCGGAGAACCTATTTGATGAGAGAAATGAAGGGGTAATTAAAGGTTGCTGCTCAGAATTTGGTCTATAAAAAAGCCAAGGGGCAATGCCCGAATATTTGTTGGTAAGGGGCAGATAGTCTCCTTGGCCGTCAAAATTGATTTGACAAGTATTGGTTGTCGAAAGTTAATGACAATACAGTCTCCTTCAATGATTTTTTCTGCTGGTCCAACCCAGCCAACCCTACGTACCATTATAATATCATTTATATTATACCTCCTGTACCCTTTATGTTTAGCCAACCAGTCAATACTTTTATTCCGTAATTGGTCCCAAGACTCAGGTTTGTTCTTCTCTAGTGGGGGAACCCCTGCGAGAATCAGGACATACGGGCAGGCTGCTGGAGGTAAACTTAAAACATCTTTGCTTGACTCAGCATACCCACTGACATTAATATTAACAGTATTAACAGGAGCTATTGGGAGCACTTGATTGAAACTTTGAGTAGGCGAATGGAATGTAGAGTTAGAGGCTACGTTTTTGGTGTTAACAGGGTCAGTACAAGGTTTAAAAGGGATGCAGTCTGTAACTTTACAACAGGTATCACAAGAGACTAGAGGCTGCGTAAAAATTGTAATCCCCTGTTGATCTTTAGGATCTTTAAAAATTCCATCACTCAAGGTCTGTTTTTTTGAGTGCTACCCTGTAAAGATAACTGCTTAGATGCCGTACAGGGCGGATTTAGCTTATTAGTTAAAGATTCTAAACGATCTAAACGCTTCCATAGAGCAGCAAAACTCTTATCTACAAGCACTTTAACTCGTTCGTACATTGTATCAATAATAATATCAATAGCAGTGTCACCAAGTCTAAGAGTAGAAAAAGGTGTCGGTAACGATTCAGTTTGAGTATGTACAGAGTGATTTAATGTCTCTAAAGGTGTTAAATCATCCAAGGTGCTTGTGGTCACTAAATCGGATGGAACTGACGGACCCTGAATCCATGTAGTTAACGCAGTACACTGGGTCTTCAGACGTGGGGGTTGTTTCCGTTTGGGACAGACCGGCTTAACTGTTTTCTTTTTCCTTTTTGCCCCGGCAACTTCTGAGATCGGGGATACATTCACAATTGCCGATACCAAAATGTCCCTAGAACGCGTCGAAGGTGCAGGGTCCTCCATTACCCCAGTATGTCCGGAGGCCACAGTTCCCTCTGCCCCCAATTCGCTTTCTCGAGTTAGTGAGTGTGAGCTATGGTCAGCTTGTATGGGCAACATTAATTGAGAGTCACAGTTATCAATATTCTCAATTTGTAGCGATGAGTGAGGGTTCAGTAAGCCCAGGGACAAGCGCCTCTCAGTTAGCTCAATTTCGGTACTGACAATATCAACTGCTCTCTCCAACATACTATCTATAGATGTAGTATTACGCAATGCTGGAATGATATTGCGTTTGCCCATGATGGATGTAGACATAAAGTTAATATGAGGCCCCACTCACCATTGCAAGGCGCGGCAAATACAAGATGTCAGAGGGGTAGCCCAGCCCGGCCTCTGACGGCCCCGGACGGGCACAGACGGGCCCGCCCTTGGTCCGGGCTTCGTCCGGGCTGCGTTCCCGCGCGCGTCCCGCGCAGCGGTTGGAGAGGCTGCGCTATGAGCGCGTTGGCCCCGCCTCCCACTCACTCGCGGCAGCTGCGGAGAACAGCGGTGCACTCTGGGGGTTGCAGTCCACCCCAGAGTGTGAAGGCTTAGATGGCGTTAACCCTGGGACCCTCGTCCCACCAGGGATCGCCACGGGTGCTAGGTAGCGGTGACAGCAGGGCAGTAGCAGGGAGGCAACACAAAGGCCACAAGCAGCAAAGAAACAGAACAAGTGGATTTTCTTTAATACAACGACTGACATCTTCCCCACACCTTTAACAATATAGGGGAATGCAAAAAATAGGAAACGGGACCTACATTGTTTTTTGTAGAAGCGTTATTAACACTCTCCCTTAAACCAGGCCTCTGTCTCATGCAATCAGGGATTCTCTTGGAATAACTAGCTGTAATGAAGCCCTTTCCTTTTAAGCCTCTCGCAGCATTATCTATTGGCGTTTCATGGTTAGTATAGTTTCTCCTTCTCCCATGCTTCTGTACAGTACTGGTCATTAAAGTGTTTATTGTTACAGTGCTAGGCTGCCTCCGTGAATAGGGATGTACATACACACACACATTCTCCAGTGTGCAGCGAAGATGTGCCTTGGTTTACAACCTATTTGCATATGTGAGAGTGGTATTTGATTGTAATTACACTAATAAAGTATAGAGATATAGGGAGATTACGTCGAACCCCTGGCCCCGGCTCCTTTTTAAGGAAACCCTTGGACCTTACACAATAAGAGCCTCGCCCTCTCCCCATGCCTGATATCACATGGACTTTGCACTCCATAGTCCTCCACAGTCCTCATCTGAGCAAACATCCGAGTTAACAGCACATAATAAAAGAAGCTGAAATGATACAAACAGTGAAGTCAACCGAGAGTAGGCACTCAGCAGACTCCTAAGAACTGGCCAAGCATCTAACTGCACCAAACCAAGAGGAGGATTTTGATTAAAGAACGACTTTAAATACACTACAAGGTAAGAAGTAGGGTAATTGTAAGTGATCCTGTGAGTCCCAGAGTCCAACGTGGAAGCAAGACACATCATTTTAAACTGGCAAAAAGGAAAAGGCACATCTACTGGTATTAGATGTAAGTACCGCAAGTCCTATCATTTGATTAGCAGAGAGAATCTCTAATTACTATTAGAACATTGGAATGTTTGGAGCTCCATTGAAGACAATGGAGTAGCTCTGGGCTTATAATGGCTGGTATAAGCCCAGCGCTCCAACATTCCAATGTTTGTCTTTTTGTTTCTCCATTTTTAATTTAGAAAAGTCTACTCTTAGTGGGTAGAATGTTCTAATAGCCTTATAGCCCTTCTGCCTCAGGCTATACCGGCTGTTAAAGGCCCTCTCCCTCGTTATAGGCCCTCGCCTGCGGCTCGGGCCTATAACTCGGGATCAGGGACTTTAACAGCTGGTATAGCCCTCGGCAGCGGGCTATAAGGCTATAATAGAAGGGGAGCCGGAGAGAAGGGCAATGTCAAGGTGAGAAATAGCGAACTTGTTGAGCTTTCCAAAAACTGGATTTCAAAAACATAAAATGCAGACTGTCGGGGTGTGGGCAGCATCCAAAGAAAGAAGATGCGAGGAACCAGTGGAAGGGAGTGCAGTTGGATCCTTCTTTTTACTACCATTGCCCAAGTTGACCTGTGAAAGAAGAGCCTGACTTCTGGTACCGTTCAGGAAGCGCAGCATCATGTGTAATGAGTCAGGCAGTGCTGGGGTAGAAGCACTGTTTTATGCCCCTGTATCAGTGACACGCCAAGCAAGAGTGGAGGAGGGCTGGTGAAAAGGGGAGAATAGGTGAGGCCAAGGCGCTACTAGCTAGACAGAGGTAGGAGCCTAGGAAAACAACGAACAGCACAGCAGCCATGAACCATCAGAAAGGAAACTGAAGGGACCAACTAACAATCAGCACCAAGGGCATTCACTGATACAGCAAAGAGGAAGAAAAGATATACACCAACTGCTACAGAATGGAGCCAAATGAGATAGCGAACAGTGTTGTGACACCCAGTAATACGTAGTAGTCTGAACACAGCTAAAGCGCCGGTCAAGAGAGGCATCAGGAACAGACGCACCATCGGCTGTGTAACAGAGCTAAGTGATCATGATATAGAAACACACAAAAGTAATGATATTAGCAAGCAGGGCAAGGAAAACAACGCCAGGAACGCCTTGTTACAACAGGAAGATTAAAAGGAAAAATGTCTAATTGAATTAACATAAATACATTTAAAAAGGACACTTTTCTAACATAGGTAATATATCCATATAAGCAACTATACACTTTAGAATATTTTAATTGACTGAACATAAATAATCATAATTTATATCAAAATACAAAGTAATGCAATTTCAGATGTTAGTAATACCAATGTACAATTATATATGCTCAATTATAAAGCCAGTTAAAAATGTAGTTATTTATTTAAAAAAAAAAAAAAAGTGCAGGAAATCTTTACCATCATTTGACACTCACTCCATTCAAAGGTGGCTACTGGGATTAGGCGCAAACAATCAATGTATTTATGCATATTAAATGGAGGGTCTCATCAGGACCAATTGATAAGGGGACATCCTTATTGGCTAGCCTTCGCTACAATCATTTTCCATTTAAGACGGGGTCGAAACATTGTCGTCATGATACATACAAAGAAATCTAGCAAAGCCTAACTCAGGAACAGGTTTGGGTGTATTTACACCTTAGATTTATTTTATGTGGTTGTTTGTTGTCTATGGAACACATTTTTTTCTTTGGTATAGTCAAAAACTGTAACTATTCTTGTTATAGAGTGGTTCTTTTTTCACATGAGACACAATGCACATGATCTTTCTGTTTAGCTATGTGCATTGCAGAGAATGCTATAGAATGTAACTGTTCTTATGATTTCGAGTGCCATATCATTTAACATTAAATTGATTGTTTGAAGCTATTGTTGCTGTTTAACATAAAAAGATTCAATTATACTAAAGTGGAGCATCATGCTGAAAACAGCGCTGTGTTTTTGCTGAATAAAAACCAGAGTGGCAGTGAGTCACTGCATATCATGCCATCAGTAACATCTTTTGTCACTCATTTTCTGGCTGGAAGTAGGTGTGCGGGGCAGGTCCATCTCTCAAAGTCCCTTGCCACATATTTGATAAAGGATATAAAGTATTTCACTTAGGCTACTTAATACTCTTTGGGAGACCAGGGCCCTCATAGCGTTTTGCCAATCATGTATTTGATTGCATTTTTAAAAGTGATAGCTGAATAGAACTGCAATGCTTGAGCTGTTAAATATATTTAGAGCTGCCAATTTTAAAGAATAATTGTGAAACTATACGTTTGTCATTCTGGGGGCCGCCAAATACATTTATTTTACAGGAAGGAGGTGCAGCATTAGCAAGTTTAAAGATAGCCTTGTAGTGACATCCTGTTTGGAAGACATCTTAAAACGTTGCTTTCCAAACGACCACAAGATCTTGCAAGAGGCAGAAGCAGCCATCCTTACAGTCAACGTCCCAATACAAAATGTGGTGATCACAGATGGATCAGGCATTGTTCTGTGCGCTAACAGATCAAAGTGAAAACACAAACACTGAAGTCATTCTGGAAACACCACTTTGAATGTTAACGGCAATACAACTAATAAAACAAAAAATACTCGAACTAAGATCAAGAAATTTGTGGAAACACTCCAATGCTTGACATCTCTCATTTATCAACAAAACATTTGTTTCTTATTTTTGATTTAACTTTTTTTGCACATCAAAAATTGTAATTGTTGAAAAATAAGGTCTACTGTGCTAGAAGGTATTTACAGACTTATCTACAGCATATGTCAAGTAATAAAAACGTCTCGGGTCTAAAGTGAAATTTAAATAACACTGACTTTAAGTGGCGAATGAAGATGGCAGGTGCCAAGCACCCAAAGGATGAAAAGGGCTATACAAAAGCCTGCTCCATTCGTTCAAAACAGAGACGTAATTAATTCAAGAGTATTTACACCAATATTAATACGCTTCTAATGAATCTTACATTGCTTACACTACATCAACACTGCTGATGCATTTGAACCCAAACTGAAGCCATTTTATCCAAGACTGCAAGAGAGTGTTAGGTGAGCTACGATTTAGTAATAGAATGCACGTGGAAGATGTGCGAATGTTTGAGAGCTGTGGGTACTTTTGATGATGACACCACATGAACTACTCATCTTTGTGGTTTAAACAAGCTACTGAGGATTAGTAAACATGTAGGGGAGAAACGTTTTACCAATTATTGCCACAATTCATCAGCTATGATGCGGAGCTCTATGCCTAGTTAAAAAGAGACATCTACAATTTATGGAACCCACATGTATAATACTTCTGTAATTCAAAATGGAAGTCATGAAACAGTTAACAGCAAATGTTACTGACAATACAATTACTGCAATGTGGTTCACATAGTATTTCTAGTTTTTAGGTCTCGCCTAGGCAGTGCTTGCACTGTCTCTCTGGACATACTGTATTCAGAATATGGGCTTTAACCCCTTCGGTGCGTCGAAGGCTGGGGGCCATCCAAGGCACCAGTGCTCATGTGTGTAGGACGGCCCCTGTCCGTCCGATCACATGGCACTAGAAATCCCTCTGGTGCGGGCACCAGAGGGATTTCTTTCCACCCCCAACAGCCGCGGGAGCTGGGGAAGAGCTTCCCCAGCTCCCGAGGCTGTGTAGATGGTTTCCCTGAAATGACAATCAGCGCGCATGTCGCGCTGATGTCATTTCAGTGAAACCGAAAGGAGCCTTGCGGCTCATTTCAGTTTAACTTTCTATGTGCTCAGGGGGCTATCTCAGCCCCCCGAGCACGTAGAAAGACGGGAGGGGTATCATTGGAAAGGGGAGAATCTCCCCTTTCCAATGGTACCCCTTCCTAGTAGATCCCTCCTTGGGCATTGCCCCAGGAGGGCAATCCCCAAGCAGGGATCCACCCACTAGGCACCAGGGAGGGGGGAGCGGCCCCTTGGGCAAGGGCCTTTGCTCCCCCCATAATTGTTTGGGTGAATTCAGTCTTTCTGCCCCCCCCCGGGGGGGCAGAAAGCCCACTAGAAACCAGGGATTTATTTTACTATCCAAATTAGGGGTGGGGGCTGCCCAATATGGGCATGCCAACGCCCCCGCCCCCTGCACAATTACAGTCTTTCTGCCCCCCCCTGGCGGGAAGATGGGGACAGTAGCCCCCAATCTGCCCCCCCGGGGGGGGGCAGAAAGCACCCTAGATGCCAGGGATTTTTTTTATAGGCCCGGGATGGGGGCTGCCTAGAATGGGCATGCAAATGCCCCCACCCTACCCCCCCCCAAAGAAAACAAAAGACTTTCTGCCCCTCCATGAGGCAGATGGGGCAATAGTCCCTGATCTGCCTCCAGGGGGGGCAGAAAGCCCACTAAGCGCCAGGGATTTTTTTTTTAATATAGGTAGGGGTGGGGGCTGCCCAGAATGGGCATGTCAATACCCCCATCCCCCCAAAAAATGCTACAGTCTTTCTGCCCCCCCCTGGGAGGCAGATGGGGCTGTAGCCCCTTATCTCCCCCCCCCAGGGGGGCAGAAAGCCCACTAGGCACCAGGGATTTTCTTTCCCAAAGTTCGGGGTGGGGGCTGCCCAGAATGGGCATTCCAATGCCCCCAGCCCCCAAAAAAAGATGCCACAGCCTTTCTGCTCCCCCAGGAGGCAGATGGGGGCAGTAGCCACTGATCTACCCCTCGGGGGGGGGCAGAAAGTCCACTAGGCACCAGCGATTATGCTGGCTTTTTTATACGTAGGGGTGGGGGCTGCCAAGAATGGGCATCCCAATGCCCCCACCCCCCTCAAAAGATTAGCCACAGTCTTTCTGCCCCCCTTGGGGGCATATCGGAGCAATAGCCCCCGATTTCCGCCCTCCCCAAGGCGGCAGAAAGCCCACTAGGCACTGACTTTTTTTCGGAATGTACCTACCTGTGGATTTTGGGTTCTAGCGCAGCCGGCACCTAGAGAAACATAGCAAACCTGTATATTTTTGAAAACTAGACACCAAGGGGAATCCAGGATGTGGTGACTTGTGTGGCTCTCACTAGGTTCTGATACCCAGAATCCCTTGCAAAACTCAAACCTTGTAAAAAAAAAACATTTTCCTCACATTTCAGTGATGGGAAGTTCTGGAATCAGCGCAGATCCACAAACTTCCACCCACCCAGCATTCCCCAAAGTCTCCCGATAAAAATGGTACCTCACTTGTTTGGACAGGCTTACTACCCGCGACAGGAAACGGCCCAAAACGCAACGTGGACACGCCACATTTTTACAGTGAAAACTGACCCTTTTTTTGCAAAGTGCCTAGCTGTAGATTTTGAACCCCAGCTCTGCGGCACCTAGGGAAACCTAGCAAAACTATACATTTTTGAAAACTAGACACCCAGGGGAACCCAGGATGGGATGACTTGTCTGGCTCCCACCAGGTTCTGTTACCCAGAATCCCTTGCAAACCTCAAACTTTGTAAAAATAAAACACATTTTCCTCACATTTCTGTGATGGAAAGTTCTTGAATCTGCATGGATCCACAAAATTCCACCCACCCCGCATTCTCCAAAGCCTTCCGATAAAAATAGTACCTCACTTGTGTAGGTAGACCTAGTGCCCACAACAGGAAATGGCGCAAAAAGCAATGTTGACACACCACATTTAAAAACATTATTGAGATATTTCTTTTATGGGGGGCACATAAATAGATTCTTATACAAACAAATATTCAGCGAGATTTCATAGAGATAAAATTGACATTAAGGTGAAAAAAAGAAAAAAAGTATACATACATTTAGTGGCGGCTTTGCTTTCATACACAGTACTTTCAAATCGATATGCAGTTACAGACGATTATTCAGAGAGATTTCTGGAGATAAAATAGGCATTGGGATAAAAGAAAACCTAGACATTGATAGCAGCATTATTTTTCATGTACAAGGTTTCAGTACCTTATTATTATTATTTCTTTCTTCAAGGACCCCCTACCTCTGCCTTCCACCGATAAATTGGGAACCATATTGTTTTTCCTAGTTTTGGGGCTTTTCGGCCTTTTCTTTCATAAATTCCTTTCTCAAGATTAAAAGTGGAAAGGAGCCGGGCTACCCATTGCGAAAATGATGGGGCCGCCGGGTCTAACCAGGCTGTATCAATACAGATTCTGACCACTGCCATTGCCAGAAACATGAAATAAGGTTGGGTGCCATCTGCTCCTGAGCTACTTACCCCCAATAGCATTAATTCTGGGGTTAAAGCCACATTCACCTTCAAGGTTACCTCTAAAAACTGTTCTATATCTTTCTTAAGGGTATCAAGCCGTGGGCAGGTCGAAAACATGTGTACTACATCTGCCCTGGAGGCTTGGCAACGGGGGCAGCCGATATCCACTGATCCCCCCCACTTTGCTATTTTGTCTGGTGTATAGTACATATCTAAGATCATTTTAAAGTGCTGCGCCTGTAGTTTTGCTGAGCAAAGTATATTATATCCCTTGTCCAGGGAATCGAGGAACCCAGATACTTTTATTCCAAGCCTTTGATCCCATTTATCGGCCTGTTTCTCTCAGTCGTCTGGCTGCATGACAATCAACTCGCTGTAAATTCTACTGATAGTACACCCCTCTTTATCCTTTAGCATATCAATCATGGCATTCTTTACTATCCCTTTTGGGCCCCCTGTTTTCTTCCCCCAGTAACTACGCACCTGTAAGTATTTAAAAAAATCTTTCCTGTGTACCCCAAACCTATCTTGTATCTCTGATAATGATCTGAATCCATTTACATCTACTAGGTCCCCAATCACCTCTATACCCAACCCCTTCCACCGTGTCATTATATTATCGTGAAAGACTATTGGTAGTGCTGGGTTCATGTATAGGGGGTATAGTAATTTAATCTCCCACTCCCCATCTTTCTTTTTATCGTCTTCCAAATCTGCCCTGCGGCTAATAGTGTCTTGAACCTCACCTTCTTGAAGTAACTAGGTTCAGTGAACCTTAGGAAACAGTTTTTGGCATCTTTCCCGACCAGTAGCTCATAAATATCTGGTATCCTCCCCTGCTTCCAGCAGTCACAGGAGTTTCCCCCAGCTAGTCCGCACATATATTGCAGGGCTGATGCTAGATGATATAGTCTGAAATCTGGGACCGATAATCCTGCTCTCTCCCTAGGGAGAGACATAAATTTCAGGCTCTGCCTTGTTTACCCGTATGCCCATATGAATCTATTTACCACCCTATTTAGCTTTTGGAACCATACGGTCTCAAATATCAGAGGTATTGATCTGAATAAAAATAGAACTTTAGGCAAAAAAATAATTTTTACCACATTACAACGGCCTATTAGTGATAAGTGGAGGTTATTTAGCCGTGCGAAATCCTGTGATCCCTTCTGAATAACCGGCTCAATTCAACTCCACAATTTGCCCTATGTTAGCTGAGATTTTAACCCCCAAATACGTTGCCGACTGAACTATCCGAGGGTCGTTCAGCCCGAGATATTCATTGATTATTATTTGGGTTTTATGTTGATTGAGTGAGTACCCAGATATTTTCCCGAAGGCTAGTGTTTCGTTCGCTATTTCAGCCATTGCTGACTCTGGTTGTGGTGTGGTGACCACTAGATCATCTGCGTACCCTAAAATCTTGGTTTCGAACCCGTGAGAACTTATGGGTTTTATCCCAGGGTTGGCATCTATCCTGCGGATTAAAGGGTCGATATAGCAGGCGAACAGAATTAGAGAGCAGGGGCAGCCCTGCCTGGTCCCCCTTTGTATCTTAAATTCATCTGTTTGTCTGCCCACCAATGCGAGTCTGGCTGTAGTGGAAGTGTACAATACTCGTAGGGCCTTGATAAAATCCATTTTAACCCCCAACCGTTCGAGTACTGCCCACAAAAAGCCCCAGGAGCCCCTATCAAATGCTTTCTCTGCATCTAATAATATAAGCGCCATAGAGTCTCATGTGACTGCCATAGCATCAAAAAGCGTAATGGCTCTTCTAACGTGATCTGTGGTCTCCCTCCCCGGTATAAATCCGTGCTGTCTGGGCGAAATGACTCGTCCAATGATCGGGCTCAAGCGATTCGCCAGTACTTTTGAGTATATTTAGGTGTCTGTATTAATCAACGTAATTGGTCGGTATGAGCCTGGATCTATAGCAGGCTTCCCCTTCTTCAGGAATACCACTATGTTGGCTTTTGCCCATGATTCTGGGGGTGGGGGGATTCCCCTAATTGTACCTGACAGAACATGTTTGAGAAGTAAGCCCCAAGAGAGGGCCAGAAAACGTTGTAAAACGCGAGCGGGATCCGGTCTGGCCCGGCGGCTTTCCCTGCTGCGAGCTCACTAAGCGCTCTAAATATTTTGTCGGGTGAAAAAGCAGTAGCCAGGGCTTTTTCGAGGAAAATTTCTCACAGCCGACAGTAGCTAAATATTCGCCGATTGCATTCACCCTGCTATCCTCGCTGTCTTTCTCAGAGTCGTATAATTTCATATAAAACCTACGGAATTCCTCACGGATCCCCGGAGCTGTAGTAACCAAGTCCCCATTTTCATTCTGGATTGCAATTATCTCACTCCGCACGTTTTTCTCTCTGGTACGCATTGCCAGTAAACGACCTGCACTTTCACTACACTCGTAGCATTCCTCCCTTCGCATTGTATACTTCTCAGTGACCTTGGCAATAACTACATCACCTATGTCCGCTTTAGCTAGGGCGAGTCTATTCAAAATACCTCCATATTCTCTCTGATCTCTATCGCCTTAACTTAATCTTTGGTATAGTTCGGCTAGTTGCTGACGTTGTTTTTTGGAGCGGTATAAACTGTAGCTTAATGTCTCTCCTTGAATGCCTGCCTTCAGGGCATCCCAAACCATACCAATTCGGGCACTCCCTCTGTTATGTATCAGAAACTCTTCTGTCCATTTTTTCATGTAGGCGATATACCCCTCATCCACTAGTAACCCCCTTTCAAAGGACCAATTCTGTTGTGCCCTCTCCCCCCCAATCTGAAATATCTCTAGAACTAGGGGATTGTGGTCTGACATCACTCGGGGAAATTTTTCAATACGGCATTTCCCCATTAAACCCTGAGAAACAAAAAAATAGTCCAACCGGGCAACCGTTCTGTGAGGAGCCGAATAATAAGTACTTCCAGAAACTGGATTTGCCATTTTTAGATTCCTCCAAGCATCTAATAGCCCGTTTCCTTCCACTAAGTGGGATAAAGCCCTGTAGACCCTGAGTTTTCGGCCTTTATATGATCCCTGGCTGCCGCCTCATTCTACACCGATCCCATGGATGTTTAGATCCCCACACATTATGATTGGGGTTAGCCATCCTGCTAGTTCCAGGTTCTAAAACTCAAAAATCGCGGTGTCGTCCCCCGTTGGACCATATATCGAGCATAGGGTCAATGAAAATGTATGTATATGTAGTTCTACAATAACCCATCGCCCATATTTGTCGACCAGTTGTTTCTTACGAGCAATCTCTTTTTCCCGTGTTAAGCTAGCCAACCCTCTAGTTCTGGTGCCCTGTGTAGTTTATGCAATGGGATTATACACTAACTGGTCTAAAGCTTTTTTGTCCGCACCCATGATGTGCGTCTCTTGGAGACAAACAATTTCAGATTGCAGCATTTTAAGGTCTTCTGCGACCCTATGTCGTTTTCCAGGATCGTTCAAGCCACAAATGTTAACCAACGCTATCCTTATATTTGTCCTGCTGGTCATTTTTCTGCTTTCAATAAAAGCCGCCAACCTCCATGAAACCCCCTTTCCTTGCTCTTCTGTTCCCACCGAAATCTCCCTAGTGCTTGCTGTGCCCCATTTCCTCCCTTAATTACCTCCTCCCCCTCTTCTCCCTCCCCAAAGGCCCTCCCTCTCCATCCCCTCCACCCTTTTAGTGAGTCTGACAGACCTTATGAAGTCTGGGTGATGGTGTCTGTGTCCCTTCCCCCGCCACTGGGTGACCCCTACAGTTCCAATCCATATGTCTACTGATGCCTAGGCAGGTCCTCTCTTCAACGCTCCTTCTCCCTTCTCCATTATCCTACTGATAAATCTGTCCTTATGTCCGTATTTCGTCCAAATACTCCTTTGCCTTTATTTCAGATGTAAAAACTCTCACTTTGTTGTTGTAGATTATTTTCAGACGGGCTGGATTTAACAAATACGCCTCAGCCCCTTGCGCTTGACAGGATTGAATCAGTTGTCTCAAGCGCCAGCGCCTTTCCACAGTCACATCGCAGAAATCAGGTAGCGTGAAAAAGGACTGTCCTTCATACGACCGTTTGGAGTCCGGGCGAGCTTTGAGGAATACCGCTTCACGCAATAGATAATTCCCCAAATATACTATGATAGCTCTCAGTAGCTGTGGATCTCCTGGGCGTATCTGCCTGGGGTTTTTAAGCATGAGGGGATGGCGGTGGACCCGTTGGACCTCTGTGTCCCAGTTCCACTGTTGGAGCTCCGGAAAAGCCCCCTTCAACAGTTTTAGGACATAGGCTCTGATGTCTCCCCCCTCTATGCCTTCTTCTATGCCCAAGATCCTTAAATTATTGCGTCTTAGACTATTTTCATAATCCTCAAGCTTCCATTGCATATCCACAATCTGTGCTCCCTGTGCTTCTGTTTGGTCTTGTCCTTTCGCCACTTCGCTTTCTAAGCTGGCCGTACGATCCTCTACTGCTGTAATCCTTTCATTAATTTCGGTGCAGGCTTTCGCGATCTTTCTGACCGCCCCTTGCATCTTTTTTGTGGCCAGGTAGTTTTTTTTGCCATCTCGTTGTGTCTTTTCCTGATGTTGTTTGATTGAGTCATATATCAATCTCAGGGTCGGCTCCTTGGGATCTTGGTTGCTCTGTGCTTTTGTGTCCGCCATATAAGGCTCCTCATATGATTTTTGCATGGCAGAATAGTCCCACCTTAAGGCCCGATTTCCTTGTTTCCTCGGACCCTCCTTGCCCTGGCCCTGAGATGTCCGCTCCTTACTCAACCTCAGATTTTTCTTTCTGCGGACTACCGTATCAGGCCCTTCCAACTGGCTACTAGGGTCGGAGCTAGAGGATATAGGCGCGCTCTCCCCCTCAGATATTGCCGCGCTTGTATCCGAGCCATCCGTCAAGGAAAAAAACTTGTCCCCTAAATCCAGGGATTCTTCGAGGGATCTGCAGCTTGCTGCCCCCTTTATTAACACCTGTGTCTCTGGTCCTGCCCTGCTGCAAGATGGAGGGCATGAAGCCTCTGGCATGATCTCATGACACTCTACGAGCTGGGGCACTTCTTCAGGTTGAATGTCATTTTGCCCTTCCCATAACCCTGGATCTTTGGGAATTAATGTTATTGAGGGGGTCTCTTGCCCTGGATTGTTTGCCAATTGTTCTGGCCCGAGCCCATCCCTCTTATTATTAGCACCATCATTACAGTTCAGCTCTTCCCGATAGGTTGTGGGTTGGTGCTCTCCCCCCATCTTCTCCTACCTCGCTGGTGACGCTGGTGACGTTGTGTCGCCCTCCGGGAGCCATTGTCGTGGGAGTGAAGAATTCTGTGATCAGCTGCTGCAGGGGAGAGTCCACTTTTGCCTCTGTACCCTTCTTGTCTACAATGGCACTGATCTTGTTAGTATTAATCTCCGATCCCTTGCTTCCTTTAGGTGCGTTCTTAGGGCCACAGGGGAGAGTGTTTTTTGATCCCTGGAGCCGTGGAGGGGGGCATGTCACCGTAGTAGTGGTTGTAGGAACATGCTGCCCGTCCTCTCCACTCCGATCCCTGGCTGAGCTGGCAGATTTGGGAGGCATTCCAACTTTGGCGCTTCTCCGCGCCGAGAGCCACCCGGGCCGTGCTGCGAGCAAAGCCAGGAAATCAGCAGCAGCTCGGGTGGAGAAAGTGATCCGTTTGAGGTAGCCCCCCAGCGCTTTCAGGACCGCTCGAGACTCGGCGGCCAGTCCCAAGTAAGTGCTCCACACGGTTGTACTCCCTCCACGGGGCAATTGTGAATCTTTCGAGGCCCGGTACCGCTACAGACGGGAGCATCGATTAGCGAGAGTTCAGGCGACTGCAGAGGGCTTCTCACACAGACGCAATCTTAGTCTCCGATTCCTCATATTTCTGTGGTGGAAAGTTCTGGAATCAGCGTCGATCCACAAAATTCCACCCACCCCGCATTCCCCAAAGTCATCCGAGAAAAATGGTACCTCACTTGTGTGGGGAGGCCTAGTGCCCGCGACAGGAAACGGCCCAAAACGCAATGTGAACACACCACATTTTCACAGTGAAAACTGACCCTTTTTTTGCAAAGTGCCTAGCTGTACATTTTGAACCCTAGCTCTGCCGGCACCTAGGGAAACCTAGCAAACCTATACATTTTTAAAAACTAGACACCCAGGATAATCCAGGATGGGGTGACTTGTGTGGCTTTCACCAGGTTCTCTTACCCAGAATCCCTTGCAATTCACAAACTTTGTCCAAAAAACAAATTTTCCTCACATTTCTGTGATGGAAAGTTCTGGAATCTGCGTGGATCCACGAAATTTCACCCACCCCGCATTCTCCAAAGTCTTCCGATAAAAATGGTACCTCACTTGTATGGGTAGGCCTAGTGCCCGTGACAGGAAATGGCCCAAAACACGACATGGACACACCACATTTTTACAATGAAAACTGACCCCTTTTTTGCAAAGTGCCTACCTGTAGATTTTAAACCGTAGGTGTGCCGGCACCTAGGGAAACCTAGCAAACCTATACATTTTTGAAAACTAGACACCCAGGGGAATCCAGAATGGGGTGACTTGTCTGGCTCTCACCAGGTTCTGTTGCCCAGAATCCCTTGCAAACCTCAAACTTTGTAAAAATAAACACATTTTCCTCACATTTATGTGGTGGAAAGTTCTGGAATCTGTGTGGATCCACATATTTCCTACCACCCAGCGTTCCCCCAGGTCTCCCAATAAGAATGGTACCTCACTCACGTGGGTGGGTCAAGTACCCGCGACAGGCAAGGGCCCAAAAAGTATTGAGGAGACATCAAAATTACCTATCACAAAACAACCTGGTTTTGAAAGGGGGGTCACCTGGGTTTTTGGCCTCGGGCTCGGCGGCCCTCCTGAGAAACCTACCAAACCCACACATTTCTGAAAACTAGACTCCTGGGGGAGTCCAGCGAGGTATGGCTTGCGTGGAACCCCCAACGTTTTCCTACCCAGAATCCACTGCAAACCTCAAATTTAGCTGTAAAAAATAAAACATTTCTCAAATTTCTTCTGTGGGACAGTTCTGGAATCTGCATGGATCCACAAATTTCCTATCACCCAGCGTTCCCCCAGGTCTCCCGATAAAAATGGAACCTAACTCGCGTGGGTGGGTCAAGTACCCGCGACAGGCAAGGACCCAAAACGTATTGAGGAGACATCAAAATTACCTATCACAAAACAACCTGGTTTTGAAAGGGGGGTCACCTGGGTTTTTGGCCCTGGGCTCGGTGGCCCTCCTGGGAAACCTATCAAACCCACACATTTCTGAAAACTAGACTCCTGGGGGAGTCCAGCGAGGTATGACTTACGTGGATCCCCCAACGTTTTCCTACCCAGAATCCCCTGCAAACCTTAAATTTAGCTGACAAAAACACATTTTTCACATATTATTGGGTGGAATCACCATGCCGGCATAAATGTCCTACCCCACAGCGTTCCCCTCAGTCTCCCGAGTAAAATGATACCTCACTTGTGTGGGTGCCCAATGCAGAATTGGCTAAAAACGTATTTTTTAAAAAGTGTAGCGCTTAGAAGTCTCGGTGCTATACCCTTAATCCCTATGTTTTTGGCTCTTCGCAGTCACAGGCCCTTGCCCCACCCACACAAGCAAGGTATCATTTTACTCGGGAGACTGAGGGGAATGCTGTGGGGTAGGACATTTGGGCCGGCATGGTGATTCCACACAAAAATATGTGGAAAATGCGTTTTGTTCAGCTAAATTTAAGGTTTGCAGGGGATTCTGGGTAGGAAAACGTTGGGGGATCCACGCAGGCCATACCTCGCTGGACTCCCCCGGGTGTCTAGTTTTCAGAAATGTGTGGGTTTGGTAGGTTTCCCAAGATGGCCGCCGAGCACGGGGCCAAAAACCCAGGTGACCCCCTTTGCAAAACCAGGTTGTTTTGCGATAGGTAATTTTGATGTCTCCTCAATACGTTTTGGGCCCTTGCCTGTCGCGGGTACTTGACTCACCCACGCGAGTGAGGTACCATTTTTCTCGGAAGACTTTGGGAAATGCGGGGTGGGTGGAATTTTGTGGATCCACACAGATTCCAGAACTTTCCACCACAGAAATGTGAGGAAAATGTGGTTTTTATTGCAAAGTTTGAGGTTTGCAAGGGATTCTGGGTAACAGAACCTGGTGAGAGCCAGACACGTCACCCCATCCTGGATTTCCCTGGGTATTTAGTTTTCAAAAATGTATAGGTTTGCTAGGTTTCCCTAGGTGCCGGCAGAGCTAGGGTTCAAAATCTACAGCTAGGCACTTTGCTAAAAAAGGGTCAGTTTTCACTGTGTAAATGTGGTGTGTCCACGTGGTGTTTTGGGCCATTTCCTGTCGCGGGCACTAGGCCTACCCACACAAGTGAGGTACCATTTTTCTCGGAAGACTTTGGGGAATGCGGGGTGATTGGAATTTTTTGGATCCACACAGATTCCAGAACTTTCCACCACAGAAATGTGATGAAAATGTGTTTTTTTGACAAAGTTTGAGGTTTGCAAGGGATTCTGGGTAACAGAACCTGGTGAGAGCCAGACAAGTCACCCCATCCTGGATTTCCCTGGGTATTTAGTTTTCAAAAATGTATAGGTTTGCTAGGTTTCCCTAGGTGCCGGCAGAGCTAGGGTTCAAAATCTACAGCTAGGCACTTTGCTAAAAAAGGGTCTATTTTCACTGTGTAAATGTGGTGTGTCCACGTTGCGTTTTGGGCCGTTTCCTGTCGCGGGTACTAGGCCTACCCACACAAGTGAGGTACCATTTTTCTCGGTAGACTTTGGTGAATGCGGGGAGGGTGGAATTTTGTGAATCCACGCAGATTCCAGAACTTTCCACCACAGAAATGTGAGGAAAATGTGTTTTTTTTAACAAAGTTTGAGGTTTGCAAGGGATTCTGGGTAACAGAACCTGGTGAGAGCCAGACAAGTCACCCCATCCTGTATTCCCCTGGGCGTCTAGTTTTCGAAAATGTATAGGTTTGCTAGGTTTCCCTAGGTGCCGGCAGAGCTAGGGTTCAAAATCTACAGCTAGGCACTTTGCAAAAAAAGGGTCCGTTTTCACGGTGAAAATGTGGTGTGTCCATGTTGCTTTTTGGGCCATTTCCTGTTGCGGCCACTAGGCCTACCCACACAAGTGAGATGCCATTTTTCTCGGAAGACTTTGGGGAATGCGGGGTGAGGGAATTTTGTGGATCCACACAGATTCCAGAACTTTCCACCACAGAAATGTGAGGAAAATGTGATTTTTTTACAAAGTTTGAGGTTTGCAAAGGATTCTGGGTAACAGAACCTGGTGAGAGCCAGACAAGTCACCCCATCCTGGTTTCCCCTGGGTGTCTAGTTTTCAAAAATGTATAGGCTTGCTAGGTTTCCCTATGTGCCGGCAGAGCTAGGGTTCAAAATCTACAGCTAGGCACTTTGCAAAAAAAAGTTCAGTTTTCACTGTAAAAATGAAGTGTGTGTCCACGTTGTGTTTTGAGCCGTTTCCTGTCGCGGACACTAGGCCTACCCACACAAGTGAGGTACCATTTTTATCGGGAGATTTAGGGTAACACAGAATTGTAGAGCAACTGTTATTACCTATTGACTTTTGATGCATTTCTGCCTTCCAAATGAAAGACAATGTGTAAAAAAGAAGTCACTTTGAAAAATGTCCTATATTCTCATGCTAGTATGGGTACTCACAATTTCGGAAATGTGCAAATAGCTACTGTTTCTAAAATCTATATTTCGTTCCAATTTCAGAAATACATAGGTGTCTTTCATCCCTATTTCTCACTGTATATATTTTCCCAAATTAATTGCTATACAGCCGGTACATAATAAAAAACCATTGCAAGACGCTGCCCAGTTATTGGCTCTGGGTTCGGCGGGTTCTTGGTGAACCTACAAGTCCTATATATCCCCACAACCAGAAAGGTCCAGCAGATGTAATGGTATATTTCTTTCAAACATCTGTCATAATTAGAAGAAGTTACAGGTGAACATGTTGGCGCAAATGGCTGTTTTTTTCAACTCATTTTCAACTTTTCATATTTTCAACTGTTAGTTTCCATAAAGAAACCTTGAAGGATCTACACAATTGACCCCTTGCTGACTTCAGAATTGTGTCTATGTTTCTAAAATGTATAGCTTTCCAGGATCCATTATTGCTTTCATACCCATTTTTACCATTAACTGGAAGAAGGTTGAAAGCACATAAATAGCAAAAATAGGCTATGTCCCAGTAAAATGCCAAAACTGTGTAAAAAATGTTGGTTTTCTGACAAAAGTCTGTCAGTCTCTGAAAGCTGGGGAAATGATGATTTCAGCCCCACAAACCCTTTGTTGATACCATTTGCAGGGGAAAAAACAGATGCTTTTATTTGCAGCACTTTTTCCCCATTTTTCCCCAAAAAACAAAAATGTAACTGTATTTTGGCTAATTTCAGGGTCCCCTCCAAGGGAATCCACTAACTCTGGGTACCTTTAGAATCCCCATGATGTTGGAAGAAAAGGACGCAAATTTGGTGTGGATACCTTATGTGGTCAAAAAGTTACAGGGGCCTAAGCGCAAACTACCCCAAATAGTCAAAAAAAGGCTTAGCACAGGGGGGGAAAAAGCCTAGCAGCGAAGGGGTTAAGCTTCGGCTATCTTTTGCCCATGTTTTTAATTGGCTCCTTTGACTGCCTGTTGGAAATGTTTCTTTTTCTTTGGTTAATGTTTTAGTAGTCCCTCCTTAGTCCCATGAGGACTACCCCTTTTACTTGTGACCTTACTCTGTAATGAAATGAAATGAAAATAGGATTTGGATAGCGTGCATTTACCAGTTTTATTTACAGTTTCAAAGCACTCTTTTGTTTAAATTAGTTTTTCATCGCAGGCACGGCAGCTAGCACTTCCCCAACCTGGACATCAGATGCTTCTGAGGGCACCTGTTCCGTGCACTTCCCCCTCCTGCATTGGCTTTCGAGCTAACAAACACACAGGGCATTTGCATCTCATCAGACACGTTCCGAGGGCGCCTGTTCCGTGCATTTCCTCCTCCTGCTTGTTTTCTTTTGCTCCTGCATGGTTTGTTCAGCGATCATGTAATTGTACATATTCAAGCATTGTTTAATTATATTTATTATGACGTTAAATTTAACTTTTAACATCGGCATGTTTTTTGTACAGTCCACGCCAAGACTTGAACTCGGTTCCCCAGGCCCAAAGTCGGCAGCTCTGTTTGTTACGCCACATTGCTAAGCGTCTCCTGTTTCTATCAAGCACATTAGGTCACGCACAGTGCCCTGGCAAAGCGCCCACTTCACGGACGCCATGCTTGCATTTTGTTGTTATAATCAGTGCGACTTCCACCTAGCTTTATCTTTAATGCATTCCACATGTAGATCCTCTCCAGACTCACTGGTCTACCTACATTATATGTCTTTACGCTTTATAAAAACCACTGTGTGCAGCATGACTGTGTGCTCTTTATGCTTTAATAAAATTATTGTGTGCAGAATGACTGTTTTCTTCCCCTCTCTTTTACATCACTCATCCCCAGGGGTACCTGGCTCCTCTTCCTCAACTAAATACGTGCGGTCTAGGTCCTGACTGTCGCGTCACAACACTTAACTTCAGGGTTTGTTCCCCGGCCCACAAGCGGGAGTCATACCGCTTTTGGCAGTTACTCCTTCCACTTGATGACCGGCCTAATGCTCCCTCTACTCGAGGATCATTTTCCACAATTGCACTGCTCCTGCTCTCCCCCTTTTAACCTCCTTACACGACTGCACTACTATAGACCTCCCTGGGAATATTCTCCCATGGTCCAAGAGCCCCGGGTATGAATTCTTCATGCCTCTTCAGACTCTAGGCACTGTGCACATCATCATCAGCGCCCCACAGGACTGCACCCGCACCGATCAGATTATGGTGCTGCAGGCTTCAGGTACCTTTCTCACTCTCTCAGGGTTCATGAGCCCCTGGCATTATTGACTCTTTGCTCTAGATATCAGATGGATTATTAGAGCCTGACACAACTGCACATGCACCAGTCAGATTATAATGCCACTGGCATCAGATACCTTGTTCACTCACCAGGGATTTACTTCTTCCTTCACTTAGAACCTGAATTGTCTAAGATATTTCTACATCTCCTACTCCAGCACTTTGGCTCTTCAGACCTATGCTTCGCTTACCCCTCTTAGCTTTCCTACAGCCTCCATTGGATCATTCCTCACTCAATTTCCTTGCCCCTTTTCCTTCTTTTTTCCACATAAGGATAAGGTTGGATTCGGGCAGATTTAGCCCCCAACGTCCTCCATCCACACCCCTTATTGAATATATTGCACAGTACACCAAGGTTCGACAGAGCTCACTTCAATTGTCCTGCTTGCCTGACTCCCTACCCTGGTAAGCTGGCATCTCCATAGGTGACCCTGGGCTTTCTCCCAGTGATTTTCGCTTTTAATTTTTTCTCCCTTGTTTGAATAGCCTGAATTTTTGCCATGACTTTGCCCCGTGGACAAATATTGGACACCCCCTATGCAGGAGGTCTTCGGAGACAAAAGTGTTACAGTTCCTGCAGATCTGTTGGTTTGTTTTAATGTCTCAGCAGGGATGCAGGGCCCACTAGTATCACTTTTTTCATCCTTTTTCCTTCTTACTGGGCCAAGGGACCCTGAAGTCTGCAGCTTTCAGCCTCACCTCTAAAAGGAGCAATGTCTGTCAAACACTCATTGATTTCTGAGTAAGAAGTGTAAAAGCATTAAGGTAACCATGTTGCTCATGCTTACATTGCACATGCTTTACTTAATCTTGCATGCCTTATGAGTGCTTGCTTTTTCCAGGATGATGTTACTGTTTTTTTTCCAGCAGCATATTACTCGTCTCCCCTCCCTCATTTTTTTTTTGTAAAATATTTTTATTAGCAATTTGTATTTTAAATAAATCACATTTTGTTACATACACAACGTATTTTTCATAAATTTCGAACGTCTATTTTTCATGTGATGTTTGAATTTACAACAATTTGCTCGGAATAGTACCTGCTTAGTGTGAGGTATGGACTTGCGGATGTGTCTCGTCGTGTTGTTGTATGCTCTATTACATATGTAAATGTACCTTCTTCCCATTAAATACCAGCCTGGTAACTACGGGTGTAAGTTCTCAACTGCCAACTGTGGGGTATAACTGGGGTGGGTTGCAGGGGGGCTGAGGATTGCGCGCAGGCAGGGCTTTTTATGTGTGGGTCATCGTACCGTTGGCATTATGTTGCTACCTATATCTAGGGGGGGGCATGGCAGTTTCCACAAGTCTTCTCACGTGTCTGGTGTTCAAATGGGTTGTCGTGGAGTGCTACATGCTTGTGTCTACTTGGGACTTAGGGCTCGTGTCTTCAGTTGGGGTCTGGATCTCTGGATCCAGGGGGATCTGAGATGGTGTGGGGGATTCCTCGTGGGTTGTCTGTTGTTTAAAGTGGCGCAGGAGTAGAGTCCACTCCATGGATATGTGGTGTTTGCATATTCCTCTCACTTCTAATCGCATCTTCTTCTGCTGCTCCCCATTTGTTCACCACTCCCACCGATGCCGCCATTGGGGGTCCTGTCGGGCGCGCCAGTGCATAGCAATTCCTCTCTTAGCTAACAGTACTGCCAATGACGCAAAGCGTATCTGCACCTTTTGTTGTTTCCGTCGCCGGAATACCCCAAGCGCACAGGCCCGCCATGTGTTAATTTCTGATGGCCTGTAAGTTCCTGCAGTGTCTTGTGTATGAAGTTCCAGTAGGGTTGTATTGTGGGACAGTTCCAAAACATGTGCTGGAAATCTGCGCCAGGTGTTTGACATCGGGGACATAGGAACTGTGTGTCCGGGTAATACCGTTGGAGGCGCGCCGGTGTTAGGTATGCCCTATGTAACATGTAAAACTGTATGTTTTTAAAACGTGCATTGCGGGACACTTCTTTGGGTACTCAATTGCATTTTCCCATTCCTTGTCGTGTAATGGGTGCCCGATTTTGTCCTCCCATGTCTGTCGCAATGTGTTTAATGGTTTGTTTATGAGTTCCCGAAGGGCTTTGTAAAGCCAGCTGACTAGATGTCGACCCGCTCCCATATGGAGGATGGTATGTATGACCGGATGTGTTGCGGGTTCCCCTTCTGTTAAGTCGCAATATGGGCGGTAACTGGGGACGATCTGTCTATGGAGCAGGATTTGCCCAGGGGGGAAGGTCATACTACTCAATTATCTGGTTGAACGGGAGTAGTTGTCCGTCTTCAAATAGGGATTCCATCTCAGAAAGTAAGTGGTCTGTCCATACCTGTAGCATGCAAGTCGTGTAATATGTCTCTCATCTGGGCAGTCCTATCAGAGGTAGCAGTGGGGAGTAGAGGGGTTTCCCTGTGGACATGCAGTGTATCCTCTGAATACATGTGCGGGCTATTAACACCTGTAACGGGTATGTCCATCTAGGTTTAGTGCCGGGTAGGAGCAAATGACGGATCTCCG
The DNA here is from genome assembly GCA_963921515.1 of Calotriton arnoldi. Classification (NCBI taxonomy): domain Eukaryota; kingdom Metazoa; phylum Chordata; class Amphibia; order Caudata; family Salamandridae; genus Calotriton; species Calotriton arnoldi. Next base: position 150,566 of record CAWUFW010017639.1, on the reverse strand, counting down.
GTAACGGTATAGGTCCCGTCTCCGAGTAGATTTCCCCTGTGTGGCGCCCCGCTGTCCAGTATGAGAGTCACTGGAGTTGTGCGGCTAGGAAGTACGCCCCAAAAGACGGGGCCCCCAGTCCACCCTGATCAGTGGGTAATTGTAGTTTAGCCAGTGCGACCCTGTGTCTGCCTGTACCGCAGATCAGGGAACTCAGTAGATAATCTAGGTCCCGTAGAAGGCTCGTGATGGGACAACAGGGAGGTTGGTGAAATGGTATAGTAGCCGGGCACTATAATCATTTTGGCCAGGGCCACTAGTCCTATCCGGGCCAAGGGAAGGGCTTTCCAGAAGCCCACTGCTGCTCTTATCCCTGCCAGTGCTTTGCGATGGTTGCCCTCGAATATGGCGGTGGGGGAGTGGTATAACTGGACCCCTAAGTATTGGGGGACGCACTCGCTCCAGGTGATGTCTTGTCCCCCTATGTTGATGGTCTGGGGGTAAGATCTGGGCTTAGTGGATATATTGTGGACTTATCCCAGTTTACCCTGAGTCCTGACGCCTCTGCAAATTTTGCGAGTGTTGTCCATATTGGGGTCAGATCTGTTGTGATGTCCCGTACATATAATAGTAGGTTGTCTGCATACATCGACACACTATGCATAGAGCCCGCTATGGGGATACCCCAGGCTTCTCCCTCCCTACGCAGGCAAATTGCCAATGGCTCTACCGCCAGGGCGAATAGTAGGGGGGAGAGTGGGCAACCCTGTCTTGTGCCTCTCTCCACCCGAAATGGAGCTGATATGTATCGCCCCATCCATATTCATGAGGTAAGTTTAGTGTACAAGAGTTGCGTTTATGCAAGTAGGGTGGGGCCTATCCCTGCCCGTTGTAGGACCGTAAAGAGGTATGGCCATGTGAGGGTATCGAATGCCTTCTCCAGGTCTAGGATGAAGCAGGCAGCTCTGGGATATGTGGCGCTCACCCTATCTTGTATGTGGAACAGACGGTGTATGTTTTGGGAAGTGTTCCTACCCGGGACGAATCCACATTGATTGGGGTGGATCAGTGGTGGGCGGATTTGAGTGTAGCGGTCTGCTAGTATCTTCCCCAAGATCTTACAGTCCACCGTCAGCAATGTGATTTGTCTGTATGAGGCAAGCAGCTTTGGGTCTCGATTTGGTTTTGGGAATACCACCAAAGTAGATTCCCTAAGGGATCCCAGGAGCTCCCCCCTGTTTAGTGCTTCTGCAAACATTTCTACGAGGCGGGGTATCAGTAGTGTGGAAAAGGTGGTGTAGTATTCCAGGGGAAAGCCATCCATTCCAGGGGCTTTATTTCGTGCTAGGGCCTGAATTGCCTGGGTTATGTCTGTTGATTGAATCTCTGTGTCTAGAGAGGTTTGATCTGCTTCTGAGATTTTTGGTATGACCAGTGGGTTCAGGTATTGTTTCGTTGCTCTGTGCAGGTTCTGTGATGGATTACTATATACCCTGGTGTAGTAGTTTAGGAAGAGCTGCAATATTCCTGTTTGTGAGTAGACTGGGTTTCTTGCCGGGTCTAATATTTCAGTGATTGGTTTGACCTCTGTGTCCTGTCGGGCTAGCCGTCCAGGAGTGTCCCAGTTCTATTTCCTTCTCTGTGTGCCCTAGCCGCGTATGCCTTGAAATTATATCTGCGTAAATCTACTATGGCTGCTGCATATGTTGTTTTCGCTTCTGCCACCTGAGTCAGGGTTGCTATGTTCGCGTCTGCTTCTTTTGTCAGGGTCGCTAGTGTGGTTTCAGCCTTTGTTAGTGTGAGTTCCAATGTTCTCCTGACCCCCACTATTTGCCTAATGCATTCCCCCCGGGCCACCACCTTGAACGAGTCCCACTCCAGTAATTTGGACGTTGATGTAGCCGAATGTTTGGCAAAGTATTCCTGTATACTTTGCCCCTGCTCGTGTCTGAATACCTGATCAGTCAGACACGCATGCGGTAGTCTCCATGTGGGCACTGGGGGGTGGGTGGGCTTCCATCTGAGAGTTAGGATGTGTGCGTCATGGTCTGAGATGACCCAGCCCAGGTAATCAGAGTGTTGTATCTTGGGCACTATTGTTGCGGAGCAGAGAAACCTGTCTAGTCTCACCCGTAGATTGTGTGGAATGGAATGGAACGAGTAAAGTTTGGTATGCGGGTGCCGCGCTCTCCATGCATCTGTAAGTGCCCAGTGCGAGACCCATGATTGATAACACTCTGCCTGTTTGTGAGCAGGAGAGTGCACTGGTGGGGGGTGAGATCTGTCAAGGGTGAGGTTTAACACGCAATTATAGTCACCACCTAATATTCATGGTATGGACGTATATTGGGCTAGCATCCCTGTGAGATGATCCCAGAATTTTTCCTGTTCAGTGTTTGGGGCGTATATACTGCCTAGGAGTATCGGTTGTCCCTCCAGGAGTCCCTCCAGCAGTGCATACCTCCCGTCTTTGTCCACCGTCCTCCTAAGTTCCCGGAAAGGGGTCCCCGGCCTGATCCAAATCAATGCTCCCCTCGCATAGGCAGAGTATGTTGTGGCACATATGGTTCCTCGCCGTCTATTACGTAATTGCTCCAGCTCTCGTGCAGTTAGGTGTGTCTCCTGCAATAAGGCTACCTGTGCATGTTGTCGTTTGGTATGGGAGTACATGGCATATCTTTTGCTGGGTGTATGCATGCCTCTGACGTTTAACGTTATGAGGCTGATGTCCGTGGTTATAGTCTTGTTAGCCATGTTGCAGTTTCTGTGAGATCTAGTGCGCCATACCCCAGAAGTTTAGTGATGCCTGGCATTTCCCTGTTGTAATGGTGGTCAGTGTCATATCGGTGTGCCACCCGCCTGTAGGGCTTTTCTGGGAGAGGTTGTGTGGTGCTGTGGGGGGGAGGGATTGAACATAACAATGGGACACAGTCCCAACTTTGACGACCTATTGCGCTGGGCGGTACGTCCAAATTGAGCATTTTGTACATACTTTAGTGCGTTGTAAGAGGAGGGGTCGTGGTTTCGGATCACTGACAGAATATCGACAACAGAAATATCGACCTACAGAAATAATGTGACAAAAATATCGTTGTCAAAAATATCGACCTATCTTCATGATGTTAAATACAAAAATATTGGGGAAAAAATATCGTTGTTAAAAATATCAAAGTAGAAAATATCGTTTTTTTATATGTATAAAAAATAATGTAAAATAAATTAAATAATACATTTAACTTTAAAAAAAATTAGATTTATTTGTATATTTTAACAATTATAAGTGATAAATATAAAGTTAAATAAATTAAACATACATATTTAAAATGTAATATATATATTTACTTAAAAATAATTAATAAATAATAATTTGAATTCATTATAAAATGTTAGAAATATATTAAATTTATAAATATATATATATACATACACCTGTAACATAAAAATTAAAAAAATTAAAATTATATTATAAATTAAAATATGTAAAATATTTAAACCTACATTTTACACTACATTGACTGCAACAGTAGGGAACGTGTTGGATAGCGGAGGAGAAAAAATTACTATTCCCACTCCAGCGAGTGCAACAGTAGGGAAAGTGTTGGATAGCAGAGGGGAATAATTTACTATTCCCACTCCAATAACTGCAACAGTAGGGAAAGTGTTGGATAGCGGAGGGGAATAATTTACTATTCCCGCTCCAGTTAGTGCAACAGTAGGGAAAGTGTTGGATAGCGTAGGGATAAAAATTACTATTCCCACTCCAGCGAGTGCAACAGTAGGGAAATTGTTGGAAAGCGTAGGGGGCAAATTACTATTCCCACTCCAGTGAGTGCAACAGTAGGGAAAGTGTTGGATAGCGGAGGGGAATAATTTACTATTCTCAATCCAGCAAGTGCAACAGTAGGGAAAGTGTTGGATAGCGGAGGGGAATAATTTACTATTCCCACTCCAATGAGTGCAACAGTAGGGAAAGTGTCGGATAGCGGAGGGGATAAAATTACTATTCCCACTCCAAAGAGTGTAACAGTAGAGAAAATGTTGGATAGCGTAGGGGTAAAAATTACTATTCACACTCCAGCGAGTTCAACAGTAAGGAAAGTGTTGGATAGCAAAGGGGTAAAAATTACTATTCCCACTCCAGCGAGTGCAACAGTAGGGAAAGTGTTGGCTAGCGGAGGGGAATAACTTACTATTCCCACTCCAATGAGTGCAACAGTAGGGAAAGTGTTGGATAGCGGACGGGATAAAATTACTATTCCCACTCCAGCGAGTGCAACAGTAGGGAAAGTGTTGGATAGCGTATGGGTAAAAATTACTATTCCCACTCCAGCGAGTGCAACAGTAGGGAAAGTGTTGGATAGCGCAGGGGTAAAAATTACTATTCCCACTTAAGAAAATTCAATTTTAAAAACAAACAAAATATCAACTACTATACAACATATAATAAAACACCCAAAAACAAAACATAACTATTATAAATTTTTACAAAACATAGAAACATATAATGTAGATAAACTATAACATTTACATAAAAAGATTGTTTTTTAATTTTAACAAGAAATTATCAAACAAATACATATTTTGTAATAGAAATTAATTGTAATCTAAAAAAATTATTACATAAATGTAAAAAACAATTCCTACCCTATAACACCACACAATTTACAACACACATCTAAATTAAATAAAAAAGTGTACCTCCATAATTAACACAATTAGTTATCAATTTAAAAATTATTCATCATTAAAAAACATATTTAAAAAGTTCAAAATTATTGTTGTAACCAAACATTACAGCTATACAACATAAATCCCCAAACAAAAAAAATATAAACAATTGCCAAAAATATTTAACAATTAATAAATAAATATTAATGATCAAGTAATGCTTAATTAATGTAAGCTAAATTACTTTCCACCATCCACCCCCAATAAACACCATAACACACACCTAAAAATATTTCCAATTTCCATAACTAATTTTAAATTAATAAATTCATATCAATGTACAACAAATAAGTAATTAATTTAAAAAAAATTACTTCCCACCATTTACCACTATAAACACCACAACTCACACATCAAAATTATTACACAAATGACAAAATTAAAATGTAATTAATTAATTAGCATCAATTAACAAAGAATTAATTAATTAAAACAAATTACCTCCCACCATATTACCCTATAAATGCCACCAACAATTTCAGTAAAAAATCATACAATTAACATAATTAATTAACAATTAATTAATTAATTAATAACAATTAACAATCAAAATATAAATAATTAATAAATTGATTCACACAATTAACACTATAAATAATAATTAATAAATATTATATTAAATAAATTATTAAATTTATTAAAATTAAATTAATTTCCACCCTACTCCCCTATCAACCCACAACCCACTCCTAAAAAAATCACACAATTAACATAATTACCAATTAATTAATAATAATTAATAACAAATAAATAAATAATTATTAATATATTACTTCCCACAATTAACAATATAAAATATTAAATAAATATTAATTATGAAAAAATATTAATGATTTAATTATAATTAAATTACTTCCCACCCTATTCCCCTATAAACCCACAACCCGCTCCTAAAAAAAATGACACAATTAACATATTTACCAATTAATCAAAAATTAACAGCCAATTATTAATTAATTAAAAATAAATTAATTACCATAATTAACACTATAAAATCAAAATTAAATAAATACTAATAAATAAAAATTATTATTCAATTTATTATAATTAATTTACTTCCCACCCTATTCCCCTATAAACCCACAACCCGCTACGGAACTAAAATGCAAAATGTAATTAAAAGAAAATTAATATTCAATTTATTATAATTAAATTACTTCCCACCCTATTCCCCTATAAACCCATAACTAGCTACGGAACTAAAACGCAACATTTTATTAAAATAAAATGTATAACTTCTAAAAATGTAACGCATACATTAAAAAAAAATGCAATACTTAGACAAAAAATATAGCACATACATTTAAAATACATACTAAAATACATAACACTAACTAAAAAACGATATTTTTACAACTATATTTTTGCAAACGATATTAATAACTTCGACATTTTGGAAAACGATATTTCTAACCTTAAACTCGATATTCTTGACCACGATATTGTGACAGTCGATATTTCTGTATCACGATGTTTTGCACTCGATATTAGTGCAAGTCGACATTTCCTACTCGATATTCTGACTGTTTACCATGGTTTCTAGCTACTACTGTGTATGATCTATGTGGCCCATGTTGGCCAGTGATATAAGCGTGGTGCCGTTGGTTCCTTCGATCATTTTTCCCCATCGCCCCCACTAGCATCTGTGTGTTTCGAATATGTTGCGCACGGCTGTTGGTGGGCTTGAGCATGGAACATGAATTCGCCGTGTGATGAGAGGAGCATGTGGAGTGTGTTGGGGACTATAACATAACATTACCACTCATTCAGATGAATGTGTCCACTGTTGGTGGGGTCACCTCTGGTGGGGTAACCAAGCCCTCCGGGAGGTGTTAGTGTCACTAACGTCTTCTTCTGAGGAAAAGATGAGGGGGCCTCTTTTACCGTCCGAACTTCCTATGGTTGGGCCCAGCTCTGCTGCCTCCTGTAAGGCCTTCCGGCGCTCAGCAATTATTTGTTCAAGGTTTGGAGGGCCCCTCGATGTTGTCCCTTTTTGTGGCTCAGTCTGTGCTTGGGTAGGTCTTTTCGGTTGTCGGTGTTTGCCTCGGGGTTCTCGCTCTCCACATGTATTTTCCTGGGGTCCCACATTTTGTAGATGTTGTTCTATCCAGTCATATGCGTACTTTGGGACTGTGAAAAAATTGGTGTGGCCGTCATGTATAATTTTAAGGCGCGCCGGGAATAACAGACAGCATTGGACTGCCTTTTGCCGTAGCATGCGTTTGACCTCCAGAAATGAGGCACGTTGTCGTTGCATCGCCCGGGAGTAGTCTGGGAATAGCATAACTTGCTTGTCCTCCACTCGAATGGGCTGTTGTTGTCTGGCGGCTCTGAGTACTGCATCCCTGCCTCTGTAATGTAAGAGTTTCAGCAACAGAGGCCTGGGCAGGAGCCCTTGCAGTGGTTTTCGTGCTGGTACTCAATGTGCTCGTTCCACCGAGAAGTAGGGAGTCTGCTCTGACTCCGGGGTGAATGATCTAAGCCATGTCTCTACATATTCGATTGGGTCAAGGCCTTCTGCTCCTTCTGGTAGATTTATCACTCGAATGTTGCTCCGTCGTGAGCGGCCCTCCAAATCATCTGTTTTTTCTTCTAGGGCCTTGATGTGGCTTTGGAGGTCTTTCAACGTTTCCTGCTGTGCCTTGACTTGGGGTTCTATGATCTGGAGGGTTTTGTCTCCCTGTGTTACCTTATCTGCCAATTTCCGGTGGTCGTCTCTGAGCAGATTAATGTCAGTGGCCAGCGCTCCAAACCTATCTTCCATCGAGACTCTTGAATGCTCAATGGCCGCCAGCACTTTGTCTAGCTTGTCCGACATTGACGCCGTTGCCATTGCTTCCCCTTCTGCCCGGGTGTCCTTAGTCGCGGGGGGAAGATTGTCTTGTGTGGACTGGTGTCTGTGAATTCCCGGTTGCATGTTGTCTACCCATCTTTAGGGTGTGTGGGGGCGAGTTTTAGTCTGGTCCGGATCGTTCATGTCCGGGCGGCGTGTCGGTTCCCTGGGTCTTGTGTTGGGTCCCTTAATTATTTTCAGTGATTGCTATTATGGGGCTCTGCTCTGTCTGGAGGATTTCCATCTGTATTTTATTGTTTGGAGCGATTTGTCCTCTACGAGGTGGTGTTTTTATTCGTCTGCTCCACTTTTCAATCTCTTGGGGCCTTGTACTATGCGATGTCAGGGGGGGCCTCTTGCAATTGCAAAGTGTCAGGGCCCACCCTACGTTGTCACGTGTTCCTGCTTGTGTTTGGGGCCTCTGCTCAGGCTCCTTCTGCTTGCCTCTCCCCCTCCCGGGGGAGATTGATTACTGCCTGCTGTCCGTTTCCTTTGTGGTGCCCCCCCCTCCTCTCTGATCCTCCTGCCCTACTTCGGTCTCATCCCTGGGACGTCGCTCCTTCCCCCTTCTACCTTCGCGCCTCGAGACCTGGCACCGATTGCTGGGGTTGCTGCGATATCAATTTAAAATGGTCCCGACATAAGCATTCATCTTGAAGTGGCGTGAAGAAATGATAGAGAGCCACATGGATTTGTTTATGCGAGTGTCTGCATGGTTCTCGAATCCTGGTCTAAGGTTGAAGACAGGAGAGCAAGTCAGAAGGTAAAAACGGAACAGCCGACACCACTCTAAGAGAGAAGATTTTAACTTTACCTTATGCTTATGTCGGGACCATTTTAAATTGATATCGATCTATCATCGGACAACATCATAGGTTCCACGTCACTGGGTTTATGCTACATAGATGGACATATATCTGCTGTTCTATTCATTTAAAATAAGGTCGTGGCCCTCCTGATGAAGGAGTTTTGAGTGCTGAAACGCGCGTTGAGAAGATTCATCTTATTGCCACAACTTTTGACTCTATGGGGTCGATTCCGATTCGGGCCGGAAAAAGCACCGACCGACTCGGAGCCCGAAAAATTACCGACCGACACGTACCAGTGGCGCCCGACACGCCAAGTACGATGCAAGCCGCGATAAATCCGACCGACACGTCAGGAAACCAAGCCGACCGACCGAGCCGCTCGGAAAATAGCAATCCGGCCGGAAAAACACGCGAATCCAACCGACCGACACGCACCCGGAACAAATCCGACCGAATCGTACCCGCCAACTCCAACCCGCAAAGTACGATGCAAGGCGCGAAAAACCCGACCGAGTCGGACGGAGGACAAGCCGTACGACCGACACGCATACAAAACCGAGCCGAAGCAACACAATACACCGCGACCGACGCGTACGCAGCATACAAAACTGCACAAACACAGCGTGAACGAAACGGAGAACACCGTACGAGACCAATGCAGGGTCCGACTCGGTCACAAGAACGTTTCCAACATAAACAAACAGCACAAAGGAAAAATCACCCAAAAAAAGGCCAAACAAGCAATTAGCAAGCCAATAAATACTGGGGGGGTGGGGACAGAGAACAAAGACACACCCACAACTCCACCTATATAAAGGACACAAATCACTACCATGAGCCTTTGCAAATGCCATTCCACTGCCAGCACCCAAGAGAAAGCAACCACACACCCACAGCTCACCCCTCACACAAGCCACACACCATCAGCACACCAACAAATACCTACCTCACATACACCCAGCAAAACACACACTCACACACCCTCACCTGCACACCAACACACACATCACTCACCATCACCACCCATCACCATGCCCCCCAAGAAGAATCCCAAGTTCCTAGATTGTGAATTGGAAGTCCTGGTAGACGAGATCCTCAGGGTGGAGCCACAGCTGTTTGGCACTCTGGTCCAACAGACCCCCATGTCGCAGAAAACCAAGATGTGGGAGAGGATCATCAACAGGGTGAACGCCCAATCACCATGTCGGCGCACAAAGACGGACATCCAGAACAGGTGGTATGACGTGCGCAGGAGGGTACGGGACCTGCTGAAGATAGACTACATCAACAGCCAACACACCGGCAGTGGCCCTCCTGCCAAGCCAATATACCTCAGGCCCTGGGAGGAGAAGGTGCGGGCCATCCTTCCGCCAGTGAGCGTATATGGACTAGAGAACATCCCAGAGCCTGGTGAGTACACAACAAATGTACACAATAAACTGCCACAAAACACACACATCACTGTCAAGGGGAGAGTCAAACCATGCACACATAGCAATTACACAGCAACTAGAACAGAATCATCCCAAAATGTGTATGTCAGTCAGATAAACACAACACATGCCATCAAAAAAGTCACATCCAACTGTGCCAACACATGTACAAACACAACCACAACTACAGCTAGGCAGTGGCACAAATAGAACTAACACACACATCCACACATGTAGCCACCACAACAACACCAACACACAGTGAAGACCACTCAAAGGAAGGAATTCTGTGTATGCTGGCCAAGTCAGTGTAGCCAATAGCATCATGGGAGTCGCAGTCACACATATTGCCCCCCCCACAACTGTCCCATCAACACCACCCTGAACCATGCTCACATCACAGGGAGTGGAGAAGGACTCACAAGATGGCTGACACTGGCTACTGCTGTGGGGAGCACAAGGCCCTGCTGCCAACTGTGCACCAACAAACAGCAGGACACCACTGACTGACATCCTGAGAGACAACTTACACTCCCTGCAATGCAAGCACGTTCCATGGTGGGATATCTGGCTGGCTGGGTGGGAAGGGGGACTTGCAGCACTGACCATAGTCACCAGCACCTCCCCTCACACCCCCCCAACACAAACTCCACAGTACCCACCTGGTAGAATGCAATGCCCTCCATCCTAACACAAGATCCCACAAAGCACCACCACCCTGGGTTATGTTGTGTGAAGCACAGGGACACTCTTGGGACTCTTAGCCAAACAACTGCCAGGACAACACTCCCAGCCATCCTGTCAGCACAGCCAGCCCACCCCACAGGGAAGCAGAGTCAAAAGGAAGGAAGCATGGGCATGCTGGGAAGGGGGGTGGAGGCAATAGCATGATGGGAGTCGTAGTCACAGACATTGCTCAGCCTCACAACTGGCCCATCAACACCACCCTGAACCATGCTCACATCACAGGGAGTGGAGAAGGACTCACAAGATGGCTGACACTGGCTACTGCTGTGGGGAGCACAAGGCCCTGCTGCCAACTGTGCACCAACAAACAGCAGGACACCACTGACTGACATCCTGAGAGACAACTTACACTCCCTGCAATGCAAGCACGTTCCATGGTGGGATATCTGGCTGGCTGGCTGGGAAGGGGGACTTGCAGCACTGACCATAGTCACCAGCACCTCCCCTCACACACCCCCCAACACAAACTCCACAGTACCCACCTGGTAGAATGCAATGCCCTCCATCCTAACACAAGATCCTACAAAGCACCACCACCCTGGGTTATGTTGTGTGAAGCACAGGGACACTCTTGGGACTCTTAGCCAAACAACTGCCAGGACAACACTCCCAGCCATCCTGTCAGCACAGCCAGCCCACCCCACAGGGAAGCAGAGTCAAAAGGAAGGAAGCATGGGCATGCTGGGAAGGGGGTGGAGGCAATAGCATGATGGGAGTCGTAGTCACAGACATTGCTCAGCCTCACAACTGTCCCATCAACACCACCCTGAACCATGCTCACATCACAGGGAGTGGAGAAGGACTCACAAGATGGCTGACACTGGCTACTGCTGTGGGGAGCACAAGGCCCTGCTGCCAACTGTGCACCAACAAACAGCAGGACACCACTGACTGACATCCTGAGAGACAACTTACACTCCCTGCAATGCAAGCACGTTCCATGGTGGGATATCTGGCTGGCTGGGTGGGAAGGGGGACTTGCAGCACTGACCATAGTCACCAGCACCTCCCCTCACACCCCCCCAACACAAACTCCACAGTACCCACCTGGTAGAATGCAATGCCCTCCATCCTAACACAAGATCCCACAAAGCACCACCACCCTGGGTTATGTTGTGTGAAGCACAGGGACACTCTTGGGACTCTTAGCCAAACAACTGCCAGGACAACACTCCCAGCCATCCTGTCAGCACAGCCAGCCCACCCCACAGGGAAGCAGAGTCAAAAGGAAGGAAGCATGGGCATGCTGGGAAGGGGGGTGGAGGCAATAGCATGATGGGAGTCGTAGTCACAGACATTGCTCAGCCTCACAACTGGCCCATCAACACCACCCTGAACCATGCTCACATCACAGGGAGTGGAGAAGGACTCACAAGATGGCTGACACTGGCTACTGCTGTGGGGAGCACAAGGCCCTGCTGCCAACTGTGCACCAACAAACAGCAGGACACCACTGACTGACATCCTGAGAGACAACTTACACTCCCTGCAATGCAAGCACGTTCCATGGTGGGATATCTGGCTGGCTGGGTGGGAAGGGGGACTTGCAGCACTGACCATAGTCACCAGCACCTCCCCTCACCCCCCCAACACAAACTCCACAGTACCCACCTGGTAGAATGCAATGCCCTCCATCCTAACACAAGATCCCACAAAGCACCACCACCCTGGGTTATGTTGTGTGAAGCACAGGGACACTCTTGGGACTCTTAGCCAAACAACTGCCAGGACAACACTCCCAGCCATCCTGTCAGCACAGCCAGCCCACCCCACAGGGAAGCAGAGTCAAAAGGAAGGAAGCATGGGCATGCTGGGAAGGGGGTGGAGGCAATAGCATGATGGGAGTCGTAGTCACAGACATTGCTCAGCCTCACAACTGGCCCATCAACACCACCCTGAACCATGCTCACATCACAGGGAGTGGAGAAGGACTCACAAGATGGCTGACACTGGCTACTGCTGTGGGGAGCACAAGGCCCTGCTGGCAACTGTGCACCAACAAACAGCAGGACACCACTGACTGACATCCTGAGAGACAACTTACACTCCCTGCAATGCAAGCACGTTCCATGGTGGGATAACTGACTGGGTGGGTGGGTGGGTGGGAAGGAGGTCTGGCTGTCAACCAAACACAATCAATGCAGACCATGTTCACACCCCAGAGAATACATAGAAATGCCCAAATAATGCAGGACAATGTGCCACACCAATATCAACCCCTGACTGTGACGACTTAGGACAATACAATGTACAGGCCCGCACCCCGAGGCACAGTCACAACTGTCAGGTGTGTCAACCACTGATGCCTGCAGAAACATGACATACATTGTTTGTGTCTCCCAAAAACAGGTGATGATAGGGACACAGCAGCAGACGCTGAGGAGTCCCAGTCCCAGGCTCAAGAGGATGCCGAGCTCACTGGCGTCGTACAGCCTCTGTCCTCCTCGGACGATGAAGAACAACCTGGCACATCCGGTGCAAGTCAACATGCTGCACCAGCAGGACCACCAGCTGCAGCACCAGCAGGTCCACCAGCTGCACCCCCTGCACCCACCCCTCCAACGACTGTCACCACGAATACCATCCCTGCCGACATGGACAGAATAAGGAACAACACCAGCGCAGTGACCCTGGACCAACCTGGGGCCATGGACACCACCACCACCACCACCCCCAAGGTGGACCAGGGTTATCTGTGCGTGCAACTGCACACACTGCACATGTCAGCAGGGGTGGTGGGAGGGGTGGGAGACAGAGGTCGCTGCTTGCAGACGTTGCTGGTGTGCATGAAGACCCACAACTGGTACGCATAGCTGATGCGTACCAGTCCAGCACCGGAGAGCTCAGCCAGGTAGTGGGGCTCCTCAGAGACATCAAACAGCAGCAGGCTGCCCATCATGCCCGCTTGGACTCCCACATGTCCCGCGTGGAGTCCAAGTGGGATGTACTACATGAGATGACGGCGGTGCACAGGGACATTTTACAATGCCTCCGCCAGATGAACAGCAACCAGTCCACACCTCCCTGTGTGCCAACAACATCTGGTACCGAACAAACTGCAACTGCCACAGGGAGGGAGGAGGACTCTGGCGGAGAGTCCCCTGCACCGCAGCAGCCTGCACTTGAGGGCCCCCCCCAAGAAGAGGGGTCGTCCGAGGAGGGGAAAGTGAGAGGCTGATGGCCAAGCGCAACTCCCAGGAAGCCTGAACCTGTTCTGGATTTTCGCCTTTGTGCACAGACTGTTCACCCTGTTGATGGCAACACTACTCCCACACATTGCATGGGGAGTACAAGTTGGAACAATGTGTCAGACAACTGTGGCCCCGATACTGGGGATCCTGTCTACCTGGACTTTCTATTCATCTAGGAACTTGGGATTGCAAGATTCATGTACAGCACAATCCATCCTATGCACTATTATCACAGATGTATCACAATAAACACACTAATACACCATACTTGCCTCTGTCGTGATTCCAACGTGGGTGCTGTTATGGGGATGATGAACTGCAAAATTACACTGTGTATGCGAACTGCAACAGCAAGGACAACACAGGCATGTGAGTACAGGCAACGTGACACATATGAGGGAGACACACCACCAGGGCTACACAACACATACACACCTAGGCCATCTGACTCATTGCCTACACTGATGTTGCCAGGGAAGACGGTGCAATGCACAGACACCACACCCATTCCCAGTTGTAGTCAAGTAGCCCACAGGTGCAGTAAGCAAATGGCAGTCAAATGTGTGACCACAGACAACGCACATCACTAAGTGAAGCACAGGTTTATTACACAGTAGCAACATGCCGTAACCACTACAGATGCAAGGTAACTCCACCTGGTAGCGGGCACACAGTCAACAACTGTAGACAGAAGGAAGTCCATGGGTGTGGCGCACATCACCTGTAGGGACACAACAGCTACCAGCCTGGATGTGCAATCACGTCGTCGGTGGACACAGTTGACCAAACGAATCTGAAAGTACCCTGTGAAGGACAGAAATGACACACAGTCAAAAGCAATGCAGTACAGGACAGAACAGCAAAACTCATGCACAATACATGTTACAAGATACCCACCCAGAACCAAGTTAGCATGTCAACACTGTTGGGGAGTACAGCCCACCTGTCACCACACATCGCAACACACATCCTGTCAAGTAGCCCATGGACACACTCCAACAGCACCAGAGCACCACCCACACATCATGCCAACTCACATCATTCACATGACACCTCAGGATACTCACATTCAGCTAAAGAAGTTGGTGATGAGCTGTGTGCGGACATCACCATCACCATCATCATCATCATCGTCACTGGCATCGTGGTCCAGGCCAGGATCCTCCACAGGTGGCGGATGTTGGTCATCGTCATCCTGGATGAGAGGCAACTCCTTCCGCACTGCCAGGTTGTGGAGCATGCAGCAGACGATGATAATCTTGCACACTTTCGCAGGGGCATATGGGAGGGACCCTCCGGTCTTGTCCAGGCAGCGGAAGCGGCTCTTCAGGAGACCAAAGGTCCGCTCAATCACTCTCCTGGTCCGACCATGTGCCTCATTGTAGCGCATCTGGGCAGGTGTCACAGGGTTCCTGAGGGGTGTCAGCAACCACGGCATGTTGGGGTATCCCGAGTCACCTACGGACAGACAAGTGCACATCAGCTGACTTGGAAAAGTGGGCGGAATACTACAGATCAGATCACACACAATGGCACAAAGTCAGTACACACCGACAAGCCAGGCACGCTGGTTCTGCATCTGTGCCATCAACCTGGGGATGCGACTACTCCTCATCACAAAGGCATCGTGTGCTGAACCAGGGAAACGGGCACACACGTGTGTGATGGTCATGTCTGCAAGACACACCACCAGTGCATTGACCGAGTGGTAGTGCTTGCGGTTCCTGTAGGCCTGCTCCTGGGCCTGTGGTGGTACCAAAGCCACATGTGTCCCATCAATGGAGCCAATGACATGCGGCATCCTCCCCAGGGCATAAAAGTCACTCTTCACGTCAGTGAGTCGTCGCTGTCTAGGGAAATAGATGTACCGGTTCAGGAAGAGCAACATTGCCGCCAAGAAATCGCGGAGCACACGGCTGAACATGGTCTGTGACATCCCACCAGCAGACGCCACAGTATGTTGGAAGGTACCGGTGGCAAAGAAGTGTAGGGCTGCCATCACCTTCACCTTGGGGGTCAGCGCTGTAGGATACGGCCGGCCAGGCTGCAAATGTGGGGACAACTGCACTGCAAAATCCTCAATCAGCTGCCTGGTGAAGCGGTACCGTCGGATGCTGTCCCGTTCCACCATCGTTGCCAGGTCTGGGAATGGCCGATGGACAGCAGGAGCCCTGCAGTGCAGAGGAGAAGTAAGCAAGATCGTCAGTCACCCCACATATGCGGCATTGAACACACTCAAGATCCCAACATACATCATCATGAGGCACAACTACATGAAGTGTGCAGTACCGGAACGACATGTATGGTACATACATGGCCAACATCTGTCAACACGGTCCTACAGGTGGCATCAATTTGTCCCAGGTTGGCCCATTGGATATCATGATGCTGTGTCACAGTCACCCCCCAGTGACATGTGAGGACAGATGTGCCCCAGGCACCACAGCTCAACGACAGGCACATTCCCAGGGACCCTGTAATGCCACATGGACACTGGCATCACCTGGAGTATCATGTGTACACCACAACAAAACAAACATGACCCCCACAGGTAGTGGCCACACTTGCCATGGCAGGAGAGCCATGGACGTCTGTGACACACACGCACAACATCAGAGTCCATGCACACACAACGTGGATGTGGAGACTGTCTCCCATTGTGCACATGAAATCAGAGACATTGTAAACACTACATGCACAAAGACTGTGGAGGGCCATCACTATTGTGCCACTGGGACACCCTGGCTCAAACATACCGTCCCACATGGGACTCACGGGGTATGTGACATGACATACACAAACACCACTGTGAAATGTGACCATGACACATGCACAGATATGAACAGTTGCACATCACAGTGGTCACGTACACGTAACACCCAGGATCCTGTCCCCATTAACACGTGCACAGCCTGGGGGTGGCTGCCCACAGGTGACACCCACAGGACAACATGTACACCAACATACACACAATAGGAAATGCAGCCTTACATGCCTTATGATAAGGTTTGGACAGGCTGTCGTGATGTAGGTGTGCCCCTCACTCCCTGGGAGCTATCTGTGGCTGGCACATGTCCATCTGAGACAGGCATGCTGACCTATGCCAGTCACATATACAGTGATGCGTTGAACAGCAATGGACCGATCGGTGCCTCCGGCCGGCCCATTGCATTCAATGTGTGCGGGTACGCGTTGTACCCCTGTGCGCGTTGAACAGCAATGGACCGATCGGTGCCTCCGGCCGGCCCATTGCTTTCAATGTGTGCGGGTACGCGTTGTACCCCTGTGCGCGTTGAACAGCAATGGACCGATCGGTGCCTCCGGCCGGCCCATTGCATTCAATGTGTGCGGGTACGCGTTGTACCCCTGTGCGCGTTGAACAGCAATGGACCGATCGGTGCCTCCGGCCGGCCCATTGCTTTCAATGTGTGCGGGTACGCGTTGTACCCCTGTGCGCGTTGAACAGCAATGGACCGATCGGTGCCTCCGGCCGGCCCATTGCATTCAATGTGTGCGGGTACGCGTTGTACCCCTGTGCGCGTTGAACAGCAATGGACCGATCGGTGCCTCCGGCCGGCCCATTGCTTTCAATGTGTGCGGGTACGCGTTGTACCCCTGTGCGCGTTGAACAGCAATGGACCGATCGGTGCCTCAGGCCGGCCCATTGCATTCAATGTGTGCGGGTACGCGTTGTACCCCTGTGCGCGTTGAACAGCAATGGACCGATCGGTGCCTCCGGCCGGCCCATTGCATTCAATGTGTGCGGGTACGCGTTGTACCCCTGTGCGCGTTGAACAGCAATGGACCGATCGGTGCCTCCGGCCGGCCCATTGCTTTCAATGTGTGCGGGTACGCGTTGTACCCCTGTGCGCGTTGAACAGCAATGGACCGATCGGTGCCTCCGGCCGGCCCATTGCTTTCAATGTGTGCGGGTACGCGTTGTACCCCTGTGCGCGTTGTACCTCAATGGACCGATCGGTGCGCACCCATTGACAATGGGCTTGCCTGGCAACGGACGCGTTTTCGAATTTCGAACGAGTCGGTTGCTGGAAAATCAGTTGGTCACCCACAACAATGTTGCAAAATCATGTATGTCATGAAGTTGAAATTTTGAAGGATGCTGTGGGCGTGTTTTGGTGCTGCTATTCCATGGATTGGCCAGATTCAGAAGATGCAAACGACTTGGACCTATCACTTTGGACACAAGGGACAGTATCTGCCTCTCCAGCACATATATATTGCTGCCTGTTCCCCTGAGAGCCCACTTGCCTGCACTACATGCTCCAGGACGACATCTGCCACTGCACTGCTGCTGTCTCTGCCCCTCTGGACCCTGCAATGGCACGTACTGTGGAGAGAGCCCCAGCCTTCAGCCTTGAGGAGAACCAGGCCCTGCTGGACAGCCTACTTCCACAGTACAGCAAGCTGTATGGGACACCAGGGGAGCAGGTGAGTGTTCTGTGCACTGCCTTTCTGAATGTGCATTTTGTCTGACTAGCAAGGCTGAGAGTCAGCACACCACTGGCTAGCAGGCTCACTGAGTAGTTGTCACCCCCCATAGTGTGTAGTGACTTGCACTGGACAGGTATGGTGCAGTGACAGTGCTTCTGAACAGGGTTTTACTCCCCATGCAATGATACCATGTAGTGACTTCTGGAAAACTGTCCATGGGCAGCCGTGCACTGCCTGGGTACACCATGTGCCCCTGTGATTGCGACATGTATATGCAACTGTGTCATGCACGGATATGTTGCATGTGTAGTAATGGCCTTATCACTTTGTCATCCTGACAGGCTTCTGCCCATCGGAAGCATGAGATATGGAAGGACATCGTCCGGGCTGTCCGGTCCGTGGGGGTCTACAAGCGCCGGATCCGCAACTGCCAAAAGAGGTGGCAGGACCTTCGGGGCTGGACCCGGAGGATTGCACGGGTCCAGCTGAAGCTGTCGCCTCCTCGCAGGAGGGGCGGAACACGGACCCTGACCCCCACATGCTCAGGATCCTGGCGGTGGTCTTTCCAGACCTGGATGGGCAGCTGAAGGCCAGAGAGCAGCAAGGAGGGGGTGAGTCAAAGACTGCACTGTGTACTCTGTCTAACATGCTATGTGCCCTCCTCGGGCCAGGTTGAACTGCCACAGTACAGCAGTCATGTTGTCCAGGAGCCATGTCCCTCTATTGTGCACTGCCCACTCCTCATCTGATACCCAGGTGTGGCCCTTACATGCAGGGAATTCTGTCACTTAGGACTGTGTCCTTGCAGTTTGCTTGACTCAAGGTGGGAGACAGCATCTGTTTCCCTGACTCTGTGGTGGGCATCATGGGTGGGTCCATTGCTTACACAATGCCTGTATTCTGACATGTATTCAGCGTGTTACTTTGATCTGTGGTCCAATTGCTGAGCTGATCCACCACATGTGGCTGGGGTACCTGGCACACACCCATGCTGCGGGTGGGAACAATGTTTGGGCCCCAGGAGTATGTATATGACGTGTGTCACACATACTTAGCCAGCTGCCTACAGTCCAGGGCTCATCCCTCATTCATGTGGGGCTGGACAGTCATGCCTACTCCAGGCCATACAATACACTCTGTACTCCCACTCCCGTGTATCAGCGGACACATTGTGCACAGTGATTTGACCCCTCAGGTGTCTGCCTCTGTGTCAGTGTGCTGTGGATTAGTCGCCAGGACTGCTGTGGAGTTTCTTGGTAGGGGCTCAGCATGCCACTGGAGATGTGACCATAGGAGACGATACTTGTGTGACACATAGGTGTCTGATCAGCTGCCCATGCAGAATGGGGCATGTAAA
Organism: Calotriton arnoldi; assembly: GCA_963921515.1. Lineage (NCBI taxonomy): Eukaryota > Metazoa > Chordata > Amphibia > Caudata > Salamandridae > Calotriton > Calotriton arnoldi. The sequence continues at coordinate 131,037 of CAWUFW010017639.1, read as the reverse complement.
TGTGAAGTTCAGGCAGCTGTTCCCCATGCACAGCAGAGTGTGAGGGGCTCAGGTTCAGAGGGTAGTGTCACAGGTCTCCCATATGTCCAATAGGTATGACCTGGACAGATGAGGGTTAAGAGGATGTGTTGTGGGGGGGATGTACATGTGCACTTGTGCAGCTCCAGGACTTGCATTCCCCATGACCTACTATTGTGACACAGTGCAGAGTGTTGTTGTCTGGCTGCAAAGTCATACATCACTGAGACAGTGATGTATGACTTTGCAGTCATGCCTCCGCCATGGCATGTGTCTACTGATTGGTGATCCTGCAGGGGAGTGACATGTGCTACATGCACACCATAGTGGCGCTGGCTATCAGGACATGGGTGCATCATGGTGTCTGTCGCTGGTATGCATCACATGCATTTCCTATTTGACTCTGGGCATCCCTTACATCCGTAAACCTGTACTGACTCAGTGGCAAGAGCTGTGATGTGTCCACACCGTGTCCTCTGCACTGTCCAACTACTGTGTACTTGGTGCATGTGTCAACACTGGGGTGTTGCAATCCAACAGACACCAGACAGATGGGTGCAAGGCCATGTGGGATGTGAGTGCCATGCTTGGCATCAGACTGACAATTGACTTCTCCTGTTCAATTAGTGCACTTTTAGCAATGTACAACTAATGATGCCAGGGCTTGCTCTGTGATGTGCTGTGCTCACAGTGGTGTGTGCGTTATGTGCAGGTGACTGATGTCTGTCTGTTTCCCCATTGTTTGCAGATACATCCACGGCCACGGAAGGGGACAGCTCCACGGACCAGGAGGAGCCGGAGAGCCAGACTGGGTCAGCAGCCGAGGAGTGGTCGGAGGGACCCAGTGGCACGGAGGGCGAGGGGAGCCACACCGAGGAGTCCTCAGCAGCATCCACCTCAGCTGAGGACCAGAGCAACTCGGAGGATGACTCCCTTGTGGAGGCGGGTGTCAGCAGCCACCACACCCCAGCTAGTGTTGCTGTCCCCGCCACCACCAGCACCACCACCGCCCTCCCATCGGCTCCCATTCCCCAGGTCCGTGGAGGCTCCCATGTCCGGGAGCGTGTCTCCTTTGGGCCAGGCACCGCACCCCCTGCCCCTGTGTCCCCTGCTGCCCTGAGTGAGGAGTCTGTGTACCTCCTTCGCCAGCTCCATGTAGGGCAGACAGCCATGCTGAGTGTCCTCCATGCGCACACCGCGCTGTTGACTCAGCTGGTGTCGTTCATGGAGGGCATCTCATCGGGCATGTCTGACCTACAGAGGGGCAATAGGTCCATGGACTCCTCCCTGACGGCAGCAGTGTCCCTCCTCAAACGGTCCCTCACCCCTCCTGCCTCTGCTCCATCCACACTCCCCAGCACCTTACCCATCCCAGGCACACACACACTGGCACAGGCACACACCAGCACACACACATCCAGCACACTGACACACACGCCAATGACAAAACGCACACGCACGCACATTCAGGGGACTGAAGCCAGACTCACAGGGGATGGGGCCCTGGAACACACACACGCATCCACATGCACTGCGCAGTCCTCAGTTCCCTCTCCCTCCAAAGCACCCTCCCTTGCCTCACCTGCAACCCCAAAGTCACAGCAGCTCTTCCTCTGTGACCTCGGCCTCTTCCCCACCGATGAAGCTGCCCCAGCATCCCGGGGGAAGAGGAAGCCCACCCACACGGAGCAGAGTGCCCCTCGCCCCCGGACACCCTCCCCCAGGCGCAGACGGACTGAGGCCCCCACCCGCAAGTCCCCCGGAGTGGTAAGAGCAAGACCCCGCCACCGCCCTGCAGCTCAGGCACAAGGTCTCCGTCCTCCATCCCTCAGGCCCCCACTGCACAGGTGCCCCCACCACACCCTGCCCCAGGTTCCCCCACCCACAGATATACCATCCCCAAGATGCTCCGGCCTTCTCCCCCTGCCACTTGCTCTCCCAGCACCACACCCCCCGCTGCGCTTGTCTGTGCCACTGATGTGGTGAGGGTGTCCTCCCCCTCTGTCCAACCCACCTTGCCTGTTCCCCATTCTCCTCCCCTGGAGGTAGGCACTGCAGTGGAGTCCACTACCGCCCTGTCTGACTTGGGCACTGCAGTGGCGGACCTGTCCACCCCATCTGCAGGGTCCACTGCAGTTGTGCCGGCACCCACGACATCTGAGTCATGCCCCCAGTTGTGCCGGCACACACCATGTCAGACACCTCCACTGCAGTTGTCAGTGGCTCTCCAGCACCCACCACCCCTTCCCTGACTCCCCCTGGTGAGCCCTGATCCTGTCCCTGCGGTGCCTGGCCTGCCCCCCGGTTGCCCCTCCTAGTGGATTGTCCCTGGTATTGTGCAGGCATGCGTAGGGTGACATCTGCCAGTGTCACCCTGTTTGAACTTTGACAATGGACTGGCCATTGGCCTTTGCTCTAATTTCTTCTGGACGTCGTTATCAAACAACACATATGCTGAATAAAGCAACTTTCTTTTCTCTAGTGCTCATGCTTCAGATGTACATGTTGTTGGTGCAGCTAACCATGCCCTTGCTGCAGTGATGGTGATATCTGGTCTCATGATTATGAAGTGTTACTGTGCAGGAACCCATGTGGTCCAGGGGGAATGTGTCCTATCATGTGGTGTATCCATGTCATCAATAGCAGCATCTGAGGGTGTCATGTGTTCAGTATTTGGCAATGGGTTTCCTACTTACATTGGCAATTTCATATCTGTGGCTTCCACCCCTGCACATCTGTTGTGCCTGCCATCGTTGCATTTGTCTACTTCCCTGACCGTGTTGCCATCTCCAGTGGACATGCAGGTTTGGGCATCAATGGGGAGGGACTCATCCGTGTAGTCAGTGCAACATTGCTATACAAGTGTGTTGGATCTGTGCTGATGATTCCGTTGGCACATCCATGACCAGGCTGATGTGATGGGAGCCCTCATTTGGTGCTAATTGTTGATTGTGTGACCAAGTGCTCAGCTGACATGATGGGGCCCTACTGAGGCAACATATGGCACAGCTTTCCTCACACAGGAGTGGAGTCCCCTCATGGCAGTGTGTACACGTGTGACATTGCCTGCGCCCAAGGTGTGTGTTGTATGTGCATGTCTGTGTGTTCACTTCCATTCATCTGCGCATGCTGTGATCCCTAGTGTTGTACCTGTTTGTGATGCTTGCTGACTTGAGCTATGTTCCCCCAAAGTCTTCTCCCTGTGTTCTCTGTGATGTGGGTGCATGGCACATTACTGGTCATCAGGGTGTCACCCATAGGTGTGTTTGCTGTCAGGGCAGAGTTTGTGTGCAGACGCAGATGGGTCACAGTCAGGTTTCCCTTTGGCACTTGTTGTTTGCCCCTGTCATGTGATTTCCAGTTTGTGTTATCTTTCAGTGATTGTGACACGTTGTGTGTGTGACTGCTGGCACTCCTTAGGGTCCGGGCTGCAATGTTGGTTGTTGTCTATGTGTGTTCTTTGTGGGTGACCTTGGCTTCTTCATTGGTGTGTGACTGTGGCTGGGATCCCATTGGTCGGTGTGGTATTGCCGTCATGTCCATGTACAGCGTAGTGTGCAGTGTGTCAGACATTCAGGAGTCTTGTTGAGTGTCCATGTGTGATGTGTTTCTACACCTTGGTTCCCACCCACCACCCTGGAATAGTCATGGGTGCATGTGCAATGTCACCAGTGCATGTGTACTTCACTGCTGCACATTGTTGGAGGTCGAGGGGTGTGGTCTTGAGTGTGTGCAGATGAGAGTTGTTGCCCGGCTAGTCCCCTGCCTCCATGTTGGCCTTGGCTTACTGGCCATGCTGATTGATTTGTGCTTGTGTAGGTGTGATGGTAGTTTGTTGCTCAGGACACCTGACTGTGGTTCACAGTGTGAACGACATTTAGCTTTGTCATCACAGTGGTATTTTTATTCAGCCCAGGGTCACCACATTGTGGGGGCCCTGGGGGTGGTGCTGTGGTGTGTCTGTGACTTGCTGTGTCAGTTGTTGTTCCTACGTGCCTGTGTGACATGTGTGTTTTGTGCTCCCTCTCACCTGTCAATGCCTGCTTGCCCACATAGGGGATTTGGATCCATGAGTTACCTTAGTGTGGCAGTGTATGCACATCTGTATGATTGGTATTCAGCTCTCCTCATGTGTTGTGTTGTTGCCTGGGGACACTGGCACCCCCACCCCTCACCTGCTGTGTATGATGACAGTGTTGGTCTGCCTGTTTGTGTTTGTGCATCTGCACCACTGCATTGGCATATCTTGGGTGTGCCATTGGCTGTATGTTGTTTGGTGTGTTTCCCCTGCTGTCCCTGGGACTCCTAGGTCATCGGTCAGCACAGTGATCATGGTTTGTGTGTCCCATTGCTGCCATGGTATGGTATCTGTTCACCTCACATCTGCTGTCTCCACAGGGTATCTGCATTTGTGTGCCCATTGGTGCAAATATGTGGTTCTGCATTCTGATGGTCACTTCTGTCATTGTGTCATTGATGACTGTTGACGGTCTCAGCCCCCATGGGTGTTGTTTGTCTGCACATGGCCAAAGGAATGTTTCATTTGCACTGCAGTATTTGGCTCCCCCAATTTATGTTGCAATGGGACACATACACTACTTTGCCACAGATGAGTTTTTGGTTCTGTGACCAGGAATGATCCATGCAGTTTGGCAGTTGCAGCTCTTTCTTTGTCAACAATTACCTTTTGGTCACTGTGATGATGAGGGTGTAGACCCCATTGCCACAATGGTCAAAATGTGCTTCAACTATGGACCCCACACTTGCCTTTTGGTCACTGTGATGATGGGGGTTTAGTCCCCATTGCCACAATGGTCAAAATGTGCTTCAGCTATGGACCCCACACTTGCCTTTTGGTCACTGTGATGATGGGGGTTTAGACCCCATTGCCACAATGGTCAAAATGTGCTTCAGCTATGGACCCCACACTTGCCTTTTGGTCACTGTGATGATGGGGGTTTAGACCCCATTGCCACAATGGTCAAAATGTGCTTCAGCTATGGACCCCACACTTACCTTTTGGTCACTGTGATGATGGGGGTTTAGGCCCCATTGCCACAATGGTCATGGGCTGCTTGCATTGTGGGTGCCACACACATATATGTGTGGCACATGTGCTAGGGGGTCACATTGTATGTTCAAAGTCATGTTCGGTGTTGTAGGCATTTGACACAGCCTGCTCACACGCTTGTCATGGTGGTGGGGGATGTCTTAATCTTGCATTCCCTAGGTTGTGGTGTGCTTGTTGTGTCATGCATTGTCCATCCTATGAGTGGGGGTGGTAGTAGTGGTAGGCATCCAGCCCCCTGGCTAAGGGTGGTAGTAGTGGTGGGCATCCTGCCCCCCTGGCTAAGGGTGGTAGTAGTGGTAGGCATCCTGCCCCCCTGGGTGAGGGTGGTAGTAGTGGTGGGCATCCTGCCCCCCTGGGTGAGGGTGGTAGTAGTGGTGGGCATCCTGCCCCCCTGGCTAAGGGTGGTAGTAGTGGTAGGCATCCTGCCCCCTGGCTAAGGGTGGTAGTAGTGGTAGGCATCCTGCCCCCCTGGCTGAGGGTGGTAGTAGTGGTGGGCATCCTGCCCCCCTGGCTGAGGGTGGTAGTAGTGGTGGGCATCCTGCCCCCTGGCTAAGGGTGGTAGTAGTGGTGGGCATCCTGCCCCCCTGGCTGAGGGTGGTAGTAGTGGTGGGCATCCTGCCCCCTGGCTAAGGGTGGTAGTAGTGGTAGGCATCCTGCCCCCTGGCTAAGGGTGGTAGTAGTGGTAGGCATCCTGCCCCCCTGGCTAAGGGTGGTAGTAGTGGTAGGCATCCTGCCCCCCTGGCTGAGGGTGGTAGTAGTGGTAGGCATCCTGCCCCCTGGCTAAGGGTGGTAGTAGTGGTGGGCATCCTGCCCCCTGGCTAAGGGTGGTAGTAGTGGTAGGCATCCTGCCCCCTGGCTAAGGGTGGTAGTAGTGGTGGGCATCCTGCCACCCTGGCTAAGGGTGGTAGTAGTGGTAGGCATCCTGCCCCCCTGGCTAAGGGTGGTAGTAGTGGTGGGCATCCTGCCCCCCTGGCTGAGGGTGGTAGTAGTGGTGGGCATCCTGCCCCCTGGCTAAGGGTGGTAGTAGTGGTAGGCATCCTGCCACCCTGGCTAAGGGTGGTAGTAGTGGTAGGCATCCTGCCCCCTGGCTAAGGGTGGTAGTAGTGGTAGGCATCCTGCCCCCTGGCTAAGGGTGGTAGTAGTGGTAGGCATCCTGCCCCCTGGCTAAGGGTGGTAGTAGTGGTGGGCATCCTGCCCCCGTGGGTGAGGGTGGTAGTAGTGGTAGGCTTCCTGCCCCCTGGCTAAGGGTGGTAGTAGTGGTGGGCATCCTGCCCCCCTGGCTAAGGGTGGTAGTAGTGGTAGGCATCCTGCCCCCTTGGCTAAGGGTGGTAGTAGTGGTGGGCATCCTGCCCCCTGGCTAAGGGTGGTAGTAGTGGTAGGCATCCTGCCACCCTGGCTAAGGGTGGTAGTAGTGGTAGGCATCCTGCCACCCTGGCTAAGGGTGGTAGTAGTGGTGGGCATCCTGCCCCCCTGGCTAAGGGTGGTAGTAGTGGTAGGCATCCTGCCCCCTGGCTAAGGGTGGTAGTAGTGGTAGGCATCCTGCCCCCTGGCTAAGGGTGGTAGTAGTGGTAGGCTTCCTGCCCCCTGGCTAAGGGTGGTAGTAGTGGTAGGCATCCTGCCCCCCTGGCTAAGGGTGGTAGTAGTGGTAGGCATCCTGCCCCCTGGCTAAGGGTGGTAGTAGTGGTAGGCTTCCTGCCCCCTGGCTAAGGGTGGTAGTAGTGGTAGGCATCCTGCCCCCTGGCTAAGGGTGGTAGTAGTGGTAGGCATCCTGCCCCCCTGGCTAAGGGTGGTAGTAGTGGTAGGCATCCTGCCACCCTGGCTAAGGGTGGTAGTAGTGGTGGGCATCCTGCCCCCCGTGGGTGAGGGTGGTAGTAGTGGTAGGCTTCCTGCCCCCCTGGCTAAGGGTGGTAGTAGTGGTAGGCATCCTGCCCCCCTGGCTAAGGGTGGTAGTAGTGGTAGGCATCCTGCCACCCTGGCTAAGGGTGGTAGTAGTGGTAGGCATCCTGCCCCCCTGGCTAAGGGTGGTAGTAGTGGTAGGCTTCCTGCCCCCCTGGCTAAGGGTGGTAGTAGTGGTAGGCATCCTGCCCCCGTGGGTGAGGGTGGTAGTAGTGGTAGGCTTCCTGCCCCCTGGCTAAGGGTGGTAGTAGTGGTGGGCATCCTGCCCCCTGGCTAAGGGTGGTAGTAGTGGTAGGCATCCAGCCCCCCTGGGTTGGGGTGGTGGCGCGCATTCAGGCCCCTGTGTGCATATGTGGCATTGGTGATGGGCATCCCGCCCCTATGGTGCTGCTGTTGCTGGTGTAAGTATATTCAGATTCCCAGTGTATGTGTGTGATGTGTCGTGTACGTGTTGTATGTGTTTTGTGGTTGGTGTCTGACTTACCTTCTGCGCCGTACGCGTCCGTGCCTGTTCCGGTAGTAGATGTAGAATATTGGTATGATCGGGACGAAGGGATTCATGGTTGGTTCGTGTCGTTCGTCCTTCTCGTTGCTTCGCGTCGTCCTCGTCGCTTGGCTTCGTCCTCGTCGCTTCGCTTCGTCCTCGTCGCTTCGCGTCGTCCTCGTCGGTGCCGTGTTCGTCTCGTAGCCGTGGATCGTGTTGTGGCGCGATTCGGAGCTTATGTGCGCCTCTCCCGGATGCTTTGACGTGCCGTGCGTAGCGACGGGTTCGGCGCGTACGGAAAGCGCATCGTACTTGTCCGGCCGGACGGGGCTGCATTTTCCCTTCCGTGCGACTCGATTCGGCGTTTCCGGATTCGCCTCGGTCGGAGAACAGGACCTGGTTTGGGTGAGTACGGCTCGGCCGGAATTTTTGCTGTTGTGCGCATCGTACTTGCTCGTTCGGTGTGCTGTACGGATCGGTCGGGAAACTGGCTTTCGCATGGCTTTTTTCCCGACCGAATAGTATTGGGTGCGCCTCCGACCGAGATCGGAATCGGCCCCAAAGTATAGTTGGACCCCGGGAGTGAACAAGCTGGAAGTAGTGAAAAATTAGAAATACTTAGGGATGTGGATTGATAAAAAGCTGAATTTGAAAGAGCACATAGAACTTAAAAAAGGCTACAAAATGTCTTTAGTCTGGGATTTCAAGCAGTTCAATAGGAAATATAGAGGTCCCTCCCTGCACCCAGTTTTGTCAGCCTATAGTGCCACAATCCGTCCTCCAATCCAGTATGGAGTAGAATTGTTAAGTGTATGTGGTAAATTAGACTGGAATTATGAGGTATGTAAATGTGTAAAAATATTGTTATTGTTACCATTGTCATCTATGATACACGCTATAAGAATAGAAACTCAGCCTACGGCATAAAGTTAGCTAGCGTATGGCGCAGTGATAAGGTTTGGATGGTGCTCACTAGGAAAGGAGGTCAAAAAATGTCCATTCTCTGTAAAAATTAGGTTGAATGTAGTGGAATGAAATGGGCAAAGGAAGGGAGACGGATGCTGAGTGAAATATGCGACGGATTAACAATAAAATTGGACGAGAAGAAGTTGGAGATTAACATCTGCAAAGCGGAGTTGCAGGTGCTCACAAAAAAGTGTGCCAGAGATAACTACGGTATCTAAGAAGAAAATCATCCACACAGTTTTTGAGAAAGGCACGGACTGGAGATGATAGCTTTCCATATTTAGAGACATTGCCTAACCCACACTTAAGACAAGCAGTACTGAAATTTAGCACAAGGATAAACCCATGCTATGAAGACAGAAGGGTAAAATCGGGTATTTATAGATTATTTGAGTGTATGTATATGTTGTATGAACATAAAATGCAATGGTGCACATATCTTATTAGATTGTTAAATGTATTTACAAGCATGTAAAATGTTTTTATAACCAATGTTTTTAAAATATGGAATTTTTAATCGGAAACTAGCATCTGACTTTATTGATATGACATTTTTGGATGTTATTTGTGTGAATGGAAGAATTTTAATTGCAGTCAGGGGTCTTTTAAAAGATCTTTCTGCTAATGGATTGGACAATCACTAAGTGTAGGATGGGAATTTTATGCATGCATTAAAATGTTATAGTTGTGTTGTCTATTTATTTGTGGGTGTTTTATACATTTTTAAGAGTATTTATTATATGTAATTATGAGATGGTCTACTGTTGATGGGTTTAATTGACTATGGTCTAAATAAACATCATCTTTTGACTGACTGACAGGTGGGGACCCAATAGATTTTAATGATACGAAATGTGCATTTAAATCAGTTAATTGCTTCCTGAGTCGTACAAGTGCAGAAGAGAAACCCTAATTCTCAGGAATATCTGTTTCTATCACACCTTGGGGGTCAACAAATATTATCAGAGTTAAAAGCCCTAATTTTTCTATCTACTTCCTTAACAACACCCACGTCACCACAAATGAAGGAAAGTAGCTGCTACGCAAGTTTCTTGAGTTATTAGTGGCATGTGACACCATGAATTTTGCTGGTAGTACCCCAAACCGCAGAACCTCTGGGGTTAGACCTAGCATCAAAATGGTTTAATTCATTTCCGAAACACGGCTGGAATGTCTACTGTTCTTTAACTACTTTATCAAGCCACTCTTTAGGCTGATAAGAGCCAGTGGACTGCAATTTCACTCGTATACCAACAACACACAAACTTATGTGTGTGTTTGTAGCCACCAAGACAACTTTCAAGTGGTAAGGGAAGGGCTGGAGAAAGTGGCTGCCTTGAAGAGCCATAGAGACCTCAAATTGAGCAGCACTAAAACCCAAACCAAAAAATGCATATTTATAAACGTCTTTATGTGTGTTTTTATATATACAGATTACTATATATTTAGATGTGTGGGTATTTCTCGCTCTATATATATATATTCAGAAATTAATTTTTACATATGAGCGATGTTGGGAAACTAAAAAAAAAATTGCACTTCAACCTCTGCCTATACCGCCACTCTATGACTCACACGAAACATCTCGGACTACTATAAACTCCCAAACACCCTTTCCAAACTCTTCCCTCCTTTCTCCAATTTATCCACCAAACAGACACTCGTGTCCACCAATCTCAGTAACGACTCACATCTGCCTTTTACTAATCTGCTTCAATGAATCCATCACTTTCAAAACAGTACAGTAAATGCAGGAGATCTAAATGAGCACTAAATTAATACACTTAACACAACTAATCCACAAGGAAACAACCTCACTCTTTTTACTAATCTACTAGCTCCTTGCCTCTATCTAACCTTGGGTTCCAGAGTAGCGTGCTACTCGTCGCAAACTCTTCAAAGCCTCATGTACGCACTATATAAATACCACTTACAATTACAAGTAATTTTTGCTCAGTTCTACAAAGAAAACATCCCTTCACTCAACACGTGGTGGCCTTCACATACCTTACCAAGGAGGGAATCTGGCGGTTACTTGGGATGCAGCAATGAGCTTTGAGGGACAGCTTTCTGTTAACTTGGTTCACCACCAGTAGTCGACTTCCTGATATATTCTACGTTACATTATGCCAACGCATTGCTTGTGGAGCTTCCAACGTACCAAGTGGTCCCCTCCAATAGGTCCGTAATAGTGCGGTGTGCTTGGTGCTAAAAAATGGCAAATTCATCAGTATCTCTCAAGGAATTCTCAAGAAACTCTGTATTAGCCTCGGGTCACCAACCAACTAACCCTCAAAAAGTTATGTTTAACATATAAAGGCAGCCAGGACTTACTCTATGCACTTCAGGGAGAACTTTTCTGTTCATGCCCAAGTGGATCTCTAATATCCAGCATTTTACATCTCCTTTGTGTTCCAAAAACTAGCTTCTGGTGAAGAGGGGAGAAATATTATTTAGTTATGGGTCCCAGAAGGCAGAATTCTTTACAGTAGGCTAAAGACATATCTATTTTCCTCGAGAAAAGCTTCAAGGACCTGTCTTTTCAGTGAATGAATAGTCCATTTGCACTGCCAAGTATTCACCTTCCAACAAACACTGATACTTTCCTTTAATTTTATCAATAGTACCTAGGCACAATTATTATTTTAGGTTTATTTACCAATGAAGAAAAATAAGCAATAAATTATAGCTGATGGTAATCTCAACTAAATATCCACCAGTAACAGAAGTCAAATTTAAAAGGTCCAACCCTTAGTCAATAAAGAGCCTCGAATCATACCATTAAGAAAGGTTAATTTTATTCGATTTGCCATTTATCAACATTCAACCATCGATTGGCCAGCCATGGTTGTTAGTCCTATGCCTATGGTGTATTCTGAATAATAGGTAATGTCAGTAGACTTGTCAAGGTGTGTATTTATCAACAGCCATATAAATGCCCATAAGGTGATCAAACGTTATGTGTGAAACAGCAGAATAGGAGCTAATTTCTCACGCTGGGCTGCCACCTTGCAAACTGCCCCATAAAACCCGCTCCCAGTTTGTACCGTCGTCAAAGACTGATCAGAAACAACCCAACAGGAGCAGATTCCTTGGTTTTATTAAATGGGAAATAGTAAATGGATCTAGTTGCTGAAATTAATCCCCATTACTGCTTCTGTGTGATTTTATACAAATCCATCTTTATTTGAAGTTAATACACAGTCAGCCAGCACGTGTTTCGAGGGGGAAAACCCCTTTTTCAGGGCTGATAATTCATATGAATAGTTGAGTCCAAAGATTTTTCATGTTGCAAACATTTTCTTAAAAATGCAATTATTGATTGCCCCATTCCGGAATTAGCAATCAAGCCGTATCAGCGAACTCTCCTCAATGTTCCAACACACACGGGTTCAGCAAGGAAGGCAAACATCTGGAGTGATCCTGCAGAATGTGCCCGATCCAACACGAAGCAAATGGATTTCTTGGGCCACTAAATCACCCTTGAAAGACTTAACTCCCAGAAAGAACCTTAGTGACCATCCTTTGACTGAAAGATGCCACAGCCCTCAAAGTTAACTAATCCTAACAAACCACACATATCTAAAGCGCCCTCAATAAAACACACGAGGAAACTGGTAAAATGGAGGCAGAACCTAAAATAAGAAGTGAATCCGCTTTGGAAAATTCAATGGAAGTACCTCGTATCACTTGTTTAGAAAAGAATAAAGAGTTTTTCCCTAGAGCAATTATCACACACACCATGCTGGTTACCACAATAACCATGGAAACCGTATGTTTGAGGTGATGGCTATTTATCAAGCTGCCTCACAACAGTTGAACATACCATGAAAGACAGTCATTGTAAACAATTCTACTACTAAATGAAATTAAATGGGCTGATCTAGTTGTTTTGATAAGGATGGAAATTACAAAACAAATCAGCCTGCTTTCCATGTTCAATTCTTCGTCACTGATCGTCTCTTGCGGCCTGATCACAGTGAAAAACAAAAAGAGGGGAATTAAAAGGGCAATGCAGTTTAGACTCTCCAGATGCACATTTGATCTTCGATAACACGAGCAAATGATTCCATGATTGGGATGTTTTATTGATCCATCAATGACTTTGTAGCATCTTTGTTGACTGCTGGTGATGGTGAGGTAAAAAAGAGACAACGTTCTGCAAAAGTATCAGAAGTCATTCCATTTACAGAATGAACTGAAAGTGTAGAAGCTTTGTCTGATTGGTAATTTGAATTGTTCTAGGGTGTCCTATATGATCAAGTCTATTCAGCAAGGATAGGGACTGGGAGAGGAGCTACCCCGACCCTTGAGATCTTAATGAAAGTATCTGTAGGCCTAATATAATGAACATATTGAAATACTCTGCAGATGGCGCCTTCACTAATCTAAGTCGCGACCTGGCTCTCATCAGTTACAGAAGAGAGCGTCCAGAGAGTAGACTCGCCAGGAGGAAAAAGAATATGTTCACCCTTACCTGTGCTTTCATCAAGTAGGTGGACTGTATACCAACCTTGAATTGTTAAGGAGTCACGGTACACATTTCGATGATACAATGTTGGTCCTGACAGAGGAATGTATGTTCAATGTATAGCAGGTATTAGATGTACAGAAAGAGGACACTCAACGTAGCCTGCTGACTATCCCATAGCAGGAAGTGCGGAATGAAACTGTATAATTCATTATCAATTAAAGTAGATATAAAATCCAAATTTTAAAATGTTTAAATGATACACGGGTTGTTCTTAGTCCACAGAAGGCATCCCTACTTAGACTTATTTCTCAAGCATAAGATAAAAGAAAAATTGTCTTGCTGATTTCAGAGGTCTTCCTTTTAGAGTTGTATCACCCCTGTTGGCCGATCTACCTCAAGATGATTGTATTTATCTGCTTTGGTGCAGGGAGTGTCGAAGATTTTAGCCATGTGGCGCTTGTTTTAAAATCACAGCATAGGATGTTTTTTGTCTGTTATCTTTTAAGTAAACTGTTAAATAGTTTAATGATGTTTTTAATGTTATGTAATGCCTTCCAAATGCACAAGTATGTTATTGCATTCTTAATTTTTTTTAAAGTGTTTTCAATTTATAATAATCCAATGTTTATGCATATAATGTACATCAATTTCCTGATGCTTTGCTGATCTCTGTTGAGATGAGAAACTATAATGAACTGAACAATCAATTATACATGTTTTTAGATATTTGTGCAAGACACTGGTGCCAACGCAGACCAAAACTCCACAGAACGCGGTGCCTAGAGAGTAGACGTGCAACAACAACTAAGATGTTTCCCCTTTGAGCTAACAACAAGGACAAAGATGGTACTTACTCAAACTTTGCTACTCAGGACCTATGCACTAGCCCTGATAAAATTAACTTATACACATGACATTCTAGCATTTAAGGAAGCATTTACAGTATGCCTTTGGTAATGGTAATATAAATGTGACGCGGTCTACTGAAGATTTCAAAACATACAATGACTTTGAAACCACAGAAACGTATTTCTCTAGCTTTCACATGGAACAGAAAATAATTTGCAGAGGTTTCTCCCCAGTTGAAAAATGCTGTCGCCAATATTTTATAAAATCTCTTAGGCGGTATATACATATACGTATATCAACCAAATAAAAGATGTCCCTAAATATTTGGTTGGTTGGTTGGAAAGAAATTCATTGACCCTCATGCTTAGAATAGAAAATGTAAGCAAAGCACGTAATCAGCTGTTAATGCATGACAGAAGTTTATGTGATGCAGAAACCTTTAGTGGCTTTCCCAGAAATGTAATGACATAAAAGGTTTAACTTACAACAGAATCATAATTCAACTATTGACATTTGTCATTTTCGACTCTCTAGAATTAAAAAAGACATTCTGGACAGGATTGGACCCTGTGCATCACAGCATCACCAGCCATAAGGAGCACATGATGGAAGAGGTCACCTTGACGATTCAACAGAAGACCACCTCATAATGTCACATTGAAGCCTCATCCCTGTAACATAGCATCTTTAACAGGAAGACTGTAATTAGCATTGTGCTGCGGATTATGGCCATGATCGACGAGAAATCATTTTTTAATCTGTGACTCATTGAGCGGCTCTGTTATCTTATTTAAAAAAGAAAAAAAGAACACTTTGCTTCATAGAGGTGTCAAAGAGGCTTGTCTTGTTCTAGAGGATTCAATAATGTACACAGTTAGAACAAGCGAATGACTCAAAGGAATATAATGTAATGTCACTCTCTTTTTAAGAGAATATCTCTTAAATGCTAAGAAACAGACATTTGATCTATTTTAAAATAACCAAATGCACTTTTGCTTACATTCTACACCTAACCTCGGCCAGACCTGCTCTTATGATAGTCTCTAAACTAGTGTGGTAACTACAGGGTAAGATGCATTTATTTACAAAGAAACAAGTATTTGAGAGGTTAGGGCAGAAATAATTGATGATATTAATATCAAAACATATTCATGAAAAGTTGCCCAGATCATTAATGGGAGTATAGGAGAAATCACAGTTAATCGATGACTGATAGAAATAATAATTTGGTGGCAGCAAAATGATGAGACTTGTCTTGACCAAGGATGGACAGACTAGAAGGTTATAATTTAGTGGTATGGATATCCATGTTGTGGGGTGTTATAATTAAGATAAATGATAGGCAATGGTCCAATGAAATGGTTTTATTCTACTTAAGTAAGACACTGCTGTCAGGGATAATTCCCTTTAGGGTTCCAATGACCTTCCACCATTGTTCCATTTGGGGCAGAGGGTTGGAGCAAACCTCACTGCCCCACCTTCTTCTAAATTTGCTCAACATACAAACATTTCAGGAAGTTATAAAATTGGTGGGAGAAAGGGATTTTCACTATTATCCTGCCTTAGCCAATGGTAGGGGCACTGGGAGCCTTAAGCCTCCGCAAGGCTGGAGGTGGTTACTTTTTTTACACAGCGGCCTAACAGGTGCATGTATAATGTCCCTCCCCCTGCTGACCCTGACCAGGCATGGATGTGTGTGTGAAAGCCATTTTATTTATTTTCTATCACTGCCTGGCCTGTGAGGCAGGCCAAGGCGAGATCCGCATAAGTGAGAAGGTCTAAAGTCTGCCCACTTATGCACCATGCTGCAGCATGGATTTCCCCAGTGTGCTGCTTGCTTTTTTGTTTTTCCTCATATGTTCATGAATGTTTGGTTTCAGGACATGTTAGGTGTCCAATGGCCAAGAACCCCAGTGTCTCCATTTCTTATTTTTTTTTCAGAGATCAAGAGCATTTTACAAAATATACAGCACTGGTATATGCACAATAGACGTTAAAAATTTTAATTATAGTTTTAAATTGGCTGAATGAAAATTCACCAAACTAAGAAGATTTACCCACTGCTAGAAAGTTTACTGTCCAATTACAATTTGGTAGACTTTCATCCAGACATTTCGGACTTCAGTTCAACCAAAGTCTGCTAAAGGAAAAGCTATGTTAAACTCAAAAGTGACACGTCTTGGAACCCCCCCATATTACTTTTGAACAGTTAGGCCTATCTACACCAAATAAAGCATGCTCGTGGCATGAATTTTGAATGCTACTATTATCAAGTTTGATACAAATTGATCGGGTGGGCGAAGATTAAGAGTGCCAAAACAATGTCAACCTTCGATATAGAGATGTAACGGCAGCTTGGTATTATAGCTCTTATTCACAGTCACACCTTACCATGGCTTTCAGACACAGACTAATGGATGAACTAGTGATGCTTGCACAGAACTTGGAAAACTCTCTTGTCCCACAAGACGCATGGCTATAGACACCGAGCCCTAGGGAGCTAAGAATACTACACTAGTCCATCCCCTAGGCTACATCACAGACAGAAAATGTATGGAGACATGCAACAGACCTGCCAGACACCCATCAGAGCATTTGTTGATGTTGTCCAAATACCCAGAGGCTAGCTTCACCAAAGCAGTACACACATGCAATATTGTATGTACAATCTTTGATGTCCGCTGTGTTAGTTCAAAATATATGGATGAGAATTACTGTTATGTTTATTTGGGCATTAGCACAGGGAAGTATTAGAATGGTAAATATTCCCGTAAAGCTAAACATTGCATACATAGACAGAAATGAACACACAGACCAGCATACCTTTGTTAGCTGTACGCAGCACCCTGCGCGTGTCCATGGGTAGCAGACGCAGATCAAGCGAATCCCTCTGAGGCCCGAGGCTCGTAGTCTTGGCCAGTGAATACTGCAGGGTTCTGGGAGATCTACCCGGTTTGCCAAATTCTAAGCATGCACCCCTACAGTGGTTACAGCTCAACTTCTGTAAACCGGAAATTAAAATACTTGGAGCTCAATATTCTCTTACTAAATACATTTGATCTATCCTAAAAGCTTTGATCACAGGATATCTTGAACCCAAAAAATTGAAACCTAGGGTTAGTTTTGATTATTCTTTCTCCCGCAACAGGCCCATGAGTTAACTTTCTTTTCAAACATATCATGTTATCAAACTTTATTTCATTCATCTGTGTCCACAAGGGAAAGTGGATGGTACCCAAAACTCAACCTCGCTGACTCAATAGCAGGAACAAATGTTATTCTTCAGGAAGTGAATGACTGGGAGTCGAGGAAAACTGCAAAGATCCAGAAGCTCGTGCCGATACGTTGAGAAAAGCCTAGATTCTCTCCGCAAAATATTTTTCATTTCCTTTTCAATGATGGCCATTGACAGGAACGCCAGTTCTCTTTCTCCAATATTGCACCAGAAGTAAAAGTGACGACAGGCTGAAGTACTTTCTTTGCTGTTAAAATTCCCAGTGAGAAGTATAATAGTTTACTGTCATCTTTTCCAGAGACTTTGTCAATCTGTCACAATTATTAATGCAAAAATAACCATTTTCGATGTGACCTACATTAAGCCATATCTGCCTAGGGCCATTAATCTTCCTTTCTTCCTAGTCCTGCCATACTGAAACCGAACAAACAGGTGGCATTTCTTGTAAATATCATCTGCGTGTGTCCCCTAGCAGAAGATTGGCTCATTACCGGTTCCAGAGTCAATTTTCTGGTCAGTATACATCACAGCCCTTGATTTAGCATGCCTAAAAATATGAAAAACGTGGTGCCCAAACCGCATTCAATCTTAAAAGAGAAATCATGTTACTGAGGGTCGCATTTCACTGGCTTACTATGGAGGCCGTCAATTATATTTTCATATAAATGTATTACCTATCAATGGTGCCAAATATCCGTGCCACAATTCTTGCAATATAAATCACCCCGTGTGGCTCCCATTCAAATTGTGGCCTCAAAATGGATCAAGATGCATTCAGGTTTCCTTGCATGGGCAACAGTGTGGGTCCTTGATAAATAAGTCTCCTTCACTTTACATAAGAGAAGTAACCGAACACATGCCTTTCCTATTATAATGTGCCTCTCTTGTCTGGACCATCGTATTGGGCACATTTAGCACATAGGCATAAACCACAACAAACTGGTTGTGGTTTATGCAGGAGTACTTTAGTTTCAGGTGACTGTGCCTTTGCTAGACATAGTTCAGGCAGTCCCAGGGCAAACAGAGGTTACTGGGCTCCACTTGTGACACCTGGATTCATTTACCACTGGAGTCCTGGTCCAGCACACTATTGGACACCAACTGGATTACCAAGTATTGCACTTTCTTGGGATAGGAAGGAAGAGCAGTCCAAGGCTTACACAAGGAGGTGGTGTGAGCTACAAAGAAGAACACAATAAAATACTACAATGACCCTTGGTAACTGAATGCCCAGCAAGTACTTTACTTTCTAAATAGAAAGTACTTTTGATCACACAAAACGAAGTGCTAGACATGAAATTATAATTAACATAAAAACCGGACTCGCGCCCCTTCTTCGAGAGGGATCCGAGTCTCCAAATGTCAGTAGAGTGCTTAAGCAATAAGCACTATATTTTTGTTCAATGTTAGGTCCACAACAATGCTTTTTCAGTGATGCTCACGCTTCCAAACACCAACCGTAGACCAAACAGTGAAATGCGCTCATGCAAGCTTAGTTCCTTCAGATGCAGTTCAGTGGGTCATCAGCTCTGGTCACTGCACTTCAAAGGGAAACTGATTCAGTGTGTTTCACTGAGCGGGGATGAGGATGGGCGAGTTGAGAGGGGGGGTGGGGGGTTGCAGACTACTTGTAAAGGTTTCCAAATGTCAAATGTTACATGGTTGGTGTGCTGATGCACAGAAACCGCTCAGGCCCAAAACAAAGCCCACGTCCAAAAACTGGCAAGAAAAGCCTGCCCAAATTTGGCAATGCTGGTCGAGGCAGAAAACATGAAACAAGGCGGTCATCGTCCAGTGCCAAAAGCAGGTATGGCATATTCAAAGGGAATCCACAAGGTTGGAGGACTAAAGAGTACTTGTGATCCGCTCACCAGGACCCCCCTGGTATGGCGAATACATTAGAAAGCGCTATGTCTTGGCATACATCCATCATGGTTGGACTTTTCTCAAGCCTGGGGGAAAGGGAGAAAGGGCTGTAACTTTGAAACTGCCGGTTGTGGCTTGAGTTTTTTTTTCCCGACGCTGAAGGATGCCCATAGCTCCAGGAACAAGAGTTTCAGGGGACAAATACGGTTTACAAGTTGCGAATTCAAACACTGATATCAGAGCAAGGAATTCACAAGTGGGTTACAGATCAGCAAAGCCTTGGCTAGCTACCTTTCTGCCCATCTCCAGGTCATGGATATGAGACCAAGGTGGTCACAAAGTCTCGAGGACGCAACTAGGGGCACATGAAGGTTTCCTTGAACACTGGCAGGACCAGGGACAACAGGGGCTCACCACAAGACACTGTAGGTGACAATAATTCTCCTGCGCCCCAATCAGAAGACTTAGTAATTGGTGCTCACTCTCCTGCGCCGCCTCTTTTGGGTGCAGTTCAGCCAGTGTTTAATTTGTAAAAAAATTAAGTGCCAGGGCTCTCGTCAGGAGGCCACTGCAGCTTGCACCACATGTGGCCCCTTCCAGCACTGCCAATGATAGTAACAACACAACTACAAACCATCACACTCCTACAAGTGTGACAATTCAAACTATTTCAGGCCGCCAAAGCTAAAGAATGGCTTAGGTGGCAGGTAACAGTCATTTGTAATGTATATTGAATTAATAATTAACTGTTGGCCGCTACTGCTGGTTTCAACCAAACAGTTCAGATGTGGACTGAAGTGACCGCATCTGAGGGAAAGTTTATCCTGTAACCACTAATTCTGTAATTAGGTAGGAAAAAAAAATCTGTTTTTAGGTTTAAAGAATACTGGGCATTGGGTCTAGAGAATGCTCATCAGAGCAGGGTTGGGATTATTCTTGAACAAAATGGAGCCACCCTGTTGTATAAACAGTATCCCTTGCATTGCATGCAGTGAAGGAAATGAAACATCCGGGCTCGTAGATCTTCTTACAAAGCTTCACTGGTGGCTGCTATGTGACATGTCTTCGAGGTTTGTGGTTTGTTTGGTAGACAGTTTTTGAGTAGTTGCTGTATTTTGCAGTTGTAGTTGCTGTATTTTGCAGTTGTTATAATTTAAAAGTACCTGATTCCACCAGAATTGAACTTAGCATGAACAATGACACTGTCAATTCCATGCAAACATGGGATATTGAAAGTTTTTGTTTTCCGGTGTAAACCCCAAAAAACTGAAGAACACGGTTAACTATATTGCTGTTAGTCATGGACATGAAGACATAAGGGAACCTGAAGCGAGATGGAGCTGATGGTAGATATTCTTTATTGTATCAAGCATCGCGTAAGCCACTCAGTCTATCCACCCACCAGAGCATGATCCCTCTTCTATTTTATTATGATAGATCTTTCACCAGTAGAAGATGAAGGAAAACGTCCTGGCTGATTAATGGGCTCGAAAATTTGTATAGCAAAAACCCTTAAGCAACAGCAACCCCTTACTGTCCATATTCTTGGGGAGGTGCTTGTTTACAACAAGAGCGCAGAATCCCAACAACTAACCGTGCGTCTACCACACAGAGTAGCCACAAGGACCCACCTGTGTACAAATGAGGAGACACAGAAAGATGCCTGCCTCAACTAAAAGATACGCTGCCCCATTATCACCTTATTCCTTCCTCCCCTTCCCCCGAGGTGCCACAGCCGCTCCCTCTTCAGGCGTAAACCATTTTAAGCATGCCCTCCCATCCTCCCTTCGACCCGAATAGTCAGGCTGTGTCTAAATGCCACTTGGGAGCAAAAGCGAGGGAGCGAGCGAGAAGTGTCACCATGGCAACCAGAGTTGAAAAGAGGAAGGGAGGGGTGGATGGAAGGGAGAACGGTCATTCACATGCACCTGGGCACAAGCCTGTGAGGGGTGGGGGTGGTAAGTGATGAAGCGGGGTGCTGCAGTGGCTTCAGTCTGACCCCAGGAAGATGGAAATAGCCGGGAATGGAAGGATGAGGGGGACATGTGGGAGCCTTATAGAAGCCGGAATTCTGAAACAAAATGGAACATAAAAATATATGGATAACATACAGACTAAAGCTGCCATACACAGTGTACACCTGTACACTTCAAGGAAGTGTTTGTGTGGTGTGCGTCTGTATCTGTGCAATATGTAACAAAAACCTACAGTCCACATTTCCAGAACTCAAATCTCATATGTACATTTTTTTCATACCAAAGTGCCTATGTGTATTTAGAGAAGTCAATATAAGGATAGTAAATATACACTCCATGGAAGTCTATAGGTGGTGAGGTTTGGTGGGTGGTGGGTGAGATTTGGTGCTGTGTTGCTGTTGTGTGCTTGTGTTGTGAGTTACTGTGTTGTATTAATGTGTAGTTGTTTTACTGTTTTTTATGCCCTGAAAGCTATGCCTTGAAAAACACAATCAGTCACGAATAAAAATCTAATGGCAGTGCCTGTAATCCCAGCCTCACAAACTGGTGTTTAATACCCTTATGTTACTTTACAACAGTTTTGTATATAGCTGTATTGCCATGAGTATGGCCTCGCAGCGCTGCCACATTCAGGTACCTTCATGCGGAAGTATCAAATGTATTTGTTGAGGTCTGTTTCTTGCTTACAAATATGCTATGTGCGGTTGTGAGCTCATGATAATCAACTATACAAAATATCTGGACTATGTTACGTGTGTGCACAGAGTTTTGTCTAACGTGGTCTGCTGACTGTTGTGATGCTGTAGTAGAATTTTATGTGCACAGCGACCTCTCAATGCCACTTGCATCTGCACAGCTCTGCAACCAACTGCAGCTACAGGAACTTTACACCATTGTATGCGTTTTTTATTATTGTGTACTGAGAAAAAAACATTTAGTGTTGTGGTGTGATGTTGTTGTCGTTTGGGGGTGTGATGTGAAAATCCTCAAATATGGTCTATGTCCCTAGTGACATAGGGTCTGATTAAGTGTTTGGCGGAGAGGTTACTCCGTCACAAACGTGACGGATATTCTGACCTCCTTATTACAAGTGCATTATATCCTATGGGACTTGTAATACAGCGTATGGGATTTCTGTCACCTTTGGGATGGCACAGTCCATCCACCAAACCCTAAATCGGCCCACAGTGGGAAATAACTGCTGAACAGGTGTTCCGATGATGACATGTGACCACGAATAGAACAGTCATGAACCATGAAAATTTCTTAAGGATATCATTGGAATTACAGAGGCAGAGGCACAGGCACACCTCTGCAGGTAAGAGTGACAAATCAAGCCATCAGAAATACATTTTTGTATCCTTAATAACTTCTGACATTGTGCATCAAACCTGAAGGAAAATATTTTGGGAAATGTAAGAGCGTTCCTTCTTTATGCAGGTCTGCCAAAGGGTTCGAAATGTATAAAGAGGTCTCAAACTCGTTTGTCATTCACCCCTATAATAGGATTTCACATAAGGAAAGGTCTGTGCACGTGTAACTCTGAAACCGCTGCATAGATGATCACCAACTATTTATACAACAGTGACCTTTTAGTCGGCAGCGTCTTTTGCTGGTTAGGTGAAAATTTGTTTTAGATGTTTTAGATATACAAGGCAAAATGTGAGTGTCCAGGGCATGTCAAAAAATGTCTATATAAAGGTAAAAGTGAATGAACACTCAGTGCAGGTGCACAGAAATGTGACCATGTGTAATCTTTGCATTACTGGAAATGTTTGTGAACTTTTGGAGAAAATCCGAACTGTATGGAAGATTACAAACATCAAAAATACTGCTGATTACAGACCCCTTACTACAAACACACACACACAAATATACTCTTGATTACTACACCCACACACACACCTGAGTACACATACCCCGGACTAGATACACACTCCGGACACTATACACATTGCTGAAAATACACTCCCGATTAAACCCACACTACCAACAGCACACACAACACATATTCCTTAATATATAAACCCCAAGTTCTCACACACTACTGACAACACAATCCCTACCAGACGCATATCCCGGTCTGTGTAGTCAGCCCCAACCTCCGACCCTCGGTCTAGGTCCACTCTCTCCCCGCAGCTCCGCTGTGCCGTCTCTTGCCCCCAGACCCCGACCTCCTCCATGGGAGGTTCGAGGCTGCTGCCCGCTCCTGCGCCTGCTGCCAGCTCCAACTGGGACCAGACTGCCTGCAACCACCGTAACCTTTCTCAGCCGTTTTTTTTTCTTAATTTTTCCCTGTTGTGCCACTGTTATTGTGCCCATCTGTGTCTTGCTCTAATTCCACCACTGTTTTTATTTTCTCGTGCCTGCCTGTTCCTTTAGCCGCTGCTGCCCCTGCAGCCCCTACCCCCCGGAATTCCCCCGCTCCCGCCTCTCCTCCCTCCCAACTTAAAGGCGGCCGCTGTGCGGTCGCGCCGAAGCCGTGCCAAAGGCAGGCCCGTCTGCGACCCGACCCGACTGCGGCCAGCGCCAGGAACCCTGGACCTCCCACTACCCATCGCTACAACACCACCACCCTCCTCGCACTCAACCCTGGAAGACTTAGAGAATGGCAACAGGCCTCGCCGAACACGACCCACGGTCAGTTCTCCTGCCTCCACTCCCGCCAGACCCTCACTGCCACCCCGGCCTCCAACACCGCCGACGCCAACACCGGCGACACCCTAAAATGCATCCTCCTCAACGTACGCTCCGTACACAAACACGCCATGGAAATCTGGAACCTACTCGACTCTCTCTCGCCCAACATCGCCTTCTTCACAGAGACCTGGACCAACGCATCCTCCGCCCCCGACATCAGCACCGCCATCCCAGACGGATACGAGATCCAGAGGAAAGACCGCCCCAACCACCCAGGAGGGGGCCTCGGCATCGCCCACAATAGCACCCTCCGCCTCACCACCTCCAGCGAAACCTTCTCCTCTGCCGAACACCTGCACTTCCAGATCCAGACCACCCCCAAAGCCACACTCCGAGGAACCCTCATCTACAGACCCCCAGGTCCCCGAACACCCTTCGCCACCACCATCACCGACTTCATCGCACCCCACGCCATCGCCTCAACAAACTACATACTCATTGGAGACCTGAACTTCCACCTCGACAACCCCAGCGACCCCAACTCCACTATCCTTCGTGACAACCTCACCAGCATCGGACTTAAACAACTCGTCAACACACCGACCCACAGAGCAGGACACACCCTCGACCCCATCTTCACGGCAGGAAACAGCGTCCAATTCAGCCACACAACACAACCGCCATGGACCGACCACCACTGCGTATACTTCGCCATCAACAAACCCAAGGCACCCAAACCAGCCCCACGCCCACCTCGAAGGAACTGGAGCAAGGTTACCGACGAGCAACTTAACTCCACCCTCACCCGAGACAACCACACCTGGGCACCCGACGCAAACGATGCAGCCAGAGAACTCCACACCTGGATCTCCAACTGCGCAGACTAGCTCGCCCCGCTACGCAACCCCGACAGACAACGCTCCAGGAAAGCCACCTGGTTCACCACCGCTCTCCAAGAAGCCAGACACACCTGCAGATGCCTGGAGAAGAACTGGAGAAACACCAAGACAACCGAAAACCACACCACCTACAAGGACACCATGACGGACTACCACAACCAGATCAGAGCCACCAAGAGGAACTTCATCCACAACAAAATCCTGGCCAACTCCACCAACTCCAAGGAACTATTCAGTGTCATTCAAGATTTCACCAACCCACGCAGCGAAGACACAGACATCACCCCATCCCAAGACCTCTGCGACAAGCTTGGAACCTATTTTCACCTCAAGATCAAAAACCTCTACGACAACTTCATCGACCATCCACCAGGCGCCACAGACGGCCCGCCGCCCCCCAGAAACACCAGCCAGCCCACTATCTCCAACTGGACACCAATCACGGCCGAAGACACCGCCTCGACCATGAAAAGCATCCACTCGGGGGGGCCCCCACTACCCCTGCCCCCCTCACATCTACCACAGAGCCACGGCCGCCATCGCACACGAACTACAACGCACCATCAACACCACCTTCAAAACAGGCACCTTCCCAGATGACTGGAAGCGAGCAGAAGTCAGACCCCTGCTCAAGAAGCCCACAGCTGACCCCACCGACCTCAAGAACTATCGGCCCATCTCGCTCCTCTCCTTCGCAGTCAAAGTTGCTGAGAAAAAGTCAACAGGAAACTGACACGATTCATTGAAGAGAACGCCGTCCTCGACCCGTCCCAATCCGGATTCCGAATCAACCACAGCACAGAGACCGCCCTACTCGCCGCCACAGACGACATCTGCACCCTCCTGGACCAAGGCCACTCCGCAGCCCTCATCCTACTCGACCTATCAGCGGCCTTCGACACTGTCTCCCACCGCACACTAGTCGCCAGACTACACGACGCAGGCATACAAGGAACAGCCCTGGACTGGATCCGATCATTCCTCACCGGAAGAAGCCAAAGGATCAGACTCCAACCCTTCCTCTTCGACCCCACGAAAATCACCTGCGGAGTCCCATAGGGTTCATCACTGAGCCCCACCCTCTTCAACATCTACATGGCCCCCCTCGCAGCCATCACTGCGACAACACGGCCTCAACATCGTATCCTACACCGACGACACCCAGCTCAGACTCTCCCTCACCAAAGACCCCACCACTGCCAAACTCAACTTCCAGAAAGGAATGCAAGACGTCACAGTCTGGATGACCAACAGCTGCCTGAAGCTCAACGCCGAGAAGACAGAAGTCCTCGTCCTCTGTACCACCCCTTCTGCATGGGACAGCACCTGGTGGCTGACCGCCCTCGGAAGCCCACCTACCCCCTCACACCATGCCAAGAACCTCGGCATCGTACTCGACTCATCACTCACCATGAACCGACAGGTCAACAACGTCACCTCCAGCTGCTTCAACACCCTCCGCAAGACCTTTAAGTGGATCCCCCTTGAGTCAAGGAAGACAGTCACCCACGCACTCATCACCAGCAGACTGGACTATGGAAACGCACTCTACGCCGGCATCAACAAGTCCCTACTCCGCAAACTCCAGACAATACAGAACACCGCCGCCAGACTCGTCCTCGGCATCCCCCGACACGAACACATTAGCCAACACCTACGAAGTCTACACTGGCTCCCCGTGGAGAAAAGAGTCACTTTCAAAATCCTCACTCACGCCTACAAATGCCTACACAACAACGGACCCAAATACCTCAACAACAGAATCAACTTCCACGTACCCAAAAGAAGCCTCCGATCTTCCAACCTCGCACTGGCCGAAACCCTGCGCAGCCACAGAGCCAGAGCAGGCGGAAGATCCTTCTCTCACATTGCAGCCAAGACCTGGAACGAGCTACCGGCAGACATCAGACGCGCCCACTCCCTGAACACCTTCAGGAAGACCCTCAAGACCTGGCTCTTCGGCTAAACAGATCTGCGGACCCCCTCCCCCCCTCAGCGCCTTGAGACCCTCACGGGTGAGTAGCGCGCTTACAATTCCCTGATTAATTGATTGACACAACACACAATGCTGAAAACAAACGTTTTTGACTCCACCCACTCCTAACTACACACTTGTAACCACACAAAAACCACCACTCACACACACTCATGAGTACTACTTCCTACTACACACACAAAGCCAACAGACTGAGCCTGTCCAGCCAAGTGGCCAAAACAAACATTTCAACATTGCAGGAGCACCCCGGTCTCACAAAGTGGCACCCAACACAACAACAAAAACCAAACCGGCCTTAGTCCACTAACCCTCTAACTTCTATTTCCAGCCACTGGCAGATGAACTGCAAATATGAGCCTATATCCCCACCTCTAACATCAGCCACTCTAGTTTTCTGCCCCACTCACAACCCCCGGGACACCTGAGATAAACTGATCAGGTCAAACATACTCAAAATTTGCTCAACCCTGTATGAGCAGTAAAGACTTGGATTATGTAGCGTTCTAGGAGCCAGGACCAGGTGAGAAAAGGGAATCCACTTAAATACGCTTTTATGACGAAATCATCACGGGTCTCATACTCAGCTACCCTCAGCGCCCTGCTGGAAGAATGAGGAATCACCTTGCGACATATGGCACCAGAAAACTATCCCTGTTTGGTGAACCCCCAACCAACGGGACACCTTCAGAATGACCATAGACGCCAGAGAAAAAGGCAATCAGTGCTAATAAATGCGAAAGGCACCTCAGACGAATCACAGCAATCCTGTCGCAACTTGAAAATCACCACATCATCAGTGCATCGAGTTAGATGCTTTGGCCAGAATGCAACCTGCAACTTTTACACTGAATGGTTCACGGAAGCTCTTCATAAACGTCAAAAGCACCCGCCCACCACCAAGCAGATATACCGCAGGCTCCTCTGGCAAGATCACCTTGTAGTCTTGGAACACTGCAGGAACAGGTAAAATCACATTTAATGCTGAACTAGAAACCCTCCTCCGATTATTTGATATAATGTGTCTCCAGGAGACCTGGAGTCCTGGAGAAACACCCAAAGTGGAGTCAAAGGCAGACCAAAAGGCAGGCTGAGTATCTACGTGTCTCTCAGCCGAGCCCTAAATGTAACCAAGCTGAAAACAGATTCCGCTTTTGAGCAAGCAGTACAGGTCAGTGGCAGCAAATCTGATGCATGAAAGAAAACAGTCCGAATACTGATTGTCTACGTGAACCCAATGAAAGCAAAAGGCAATTGCATCCCTGGAACACGCATTGCTAGGACTAAACGGCCCCCACCCGAGTGCTGAATGGATATTGGCAGGCGACTTTAACTTAAATCTGGCAAGCCATTGAAAAAGCAGCAAGAAAGCACGTGCCCTGGGTGTTAGCTGGGTTATTCCCAGAAAGGTCTCAAAACATGTAAAAAAAGATAGCTGGGACCACCAACTGCTATCCACAATTGAAGCCATGGGCCTCAAAGCACTAAAACGGGAGGATTGCTACAGACGCTACCAGGGCCGGACTGGGAATTGAGACCGGCCCTGGCAAACTGCTCGGCCAGCCCCCCTGGGGGGGAGGTGGGGTGCGGCCAAGCTGTTTGTTAGGGCCGGTTTCGGATGATTTTGTTACCGGGGGCCGATATTGCCGGCCCCTGGTAACAAAAACGACTCCCCAGGGGCCTAAAACCGGCCCCCACCCTGGCGGCCCACCGGGGAAACGGCCGGTGCCCGCAACGGCCAGTCCGGCCCTGGACGCAACGCAAAAAACAAAGACAATGGAATCAGTGTTAGACTACGTATTAGTTTCCTTCCATGTGTTTCAAACGGTCACAACATTCAAAGTGGAAGAACACAATGAAGGCGACCACCAGCCCTTGAAGGCAGCGATCAAAAACAACAATGAACAGGCTGCCCAGAGGAATAACATAGGTTTTCAGGATTTAGGAACAACATGGAGTCGGATAAGGTGGTTGGAGTTAGCTCAGGAAATATATGAACGCTGGAAACAAACTGACCCGCAGAGCAGATGGGATCCTCTGAATCCACTAGCTTCCTGGGAAAAAAATACAAGAAGATCTCAAAAGCTACCTGGGAGCA
Organism: Calotriton arnoldi; assembly: GCA_963921515.1. Lineage (NCBI taxonomy): Eukaryota > Metazoa > Chordata > Amphibia > Caudata > Salamandridae > Calotriton > Calotriton arnoldi. The sequence continues at coordinate 102,572 of CAWUFW010017639.1, read as the reverse complement.
TACAAATGGCAGCGGCTAATCCACCAGTGCTCGGTCAAATACAACTGGTTCAATAATACACTTAAACATCAGAAGCAAACTCTAAAAGCAGTGAAGGCAAAGCAACATACACACACATTTGGATCTCACTCGTCCACACTCACAGAGCTAAGGAGAGAGTACAAAAAAGCAATTTGGCAAACAAAGCGCGCAAATAGAGCAAGACTGGACTGAAGTTACATATGCCTGCAAATCAAAGAACAACAGACTTCCTTGGGCCCTGATCAACCAGCTAGAACATGGCACGACTTTCCCTGCAGGCAATCACGTCTCTCTACAAGTCTGGTTAGCCATATTGGCTCTCTGTACCACCCGAAGACTCAAAAACATTGTACACAGACGACAACAGTGATTTTCCAAGCCTTTGTTTTTCACAAACTGTAATTGAAGCCAAGACAAAGAAAATCAGAGGAAACGGGCCCGGGCACAAATGGATTACCAGCATTGATCTACGAGCATGACCTAGGACTGTGGAGTAAACAACTCCTCCAGCTGTTTAATGTCTGCCTACTCGAACCCAGTTACAGAATGATCGCGATATTAGACAACATCGATTCAAAGACCTCTGCTGGCATACTGCCACAAGAGCTAGAATGTTGGGCGGAAGAAGCAGGCTTGACTCCACGAAATCAAACAGGCTTTCGCCCCAAGTCATGTTCGACCGATAATCTTGTGGCTCTCTCCATCCTCATTGAGAAATACACTCAGAAAAAACAGCTGCTTTACACAAGTTTTATTGACTTTTCAAAAGCTTTTGACCATGTGGACAGGAATCTATTGTGGCACAAACTGGCACTGTGGAACACCCGGCAAATCTCTTACGAGCTGTGCAGCTTCTGTACTCTGAAACCTGGACAAAGGTGAGCCTTGGCGCGAACAGGGGCCTGTCCCCGGCAATATAAGAACTGGGCGAGGTCAAAAACAAGGGTGTGTCCTCGCTCCGTTTCTGTTCAATCTGTTTAACTCTGACCTGAGCAAATTGCTCAACGAGGCGCATTCTCATCCCCAAAATTGGGACAACAATCGCGGACATCGCTACAATATGCAGACAACATAGTATTGATGAATGTAGCTCCACTTGGTTCTCAAAGTTTGCTGAATGCGCTGGCCCTTTACTGCACACAAAACCGCATGACAGTTAATCTAAAAAAAAAACACAATAGTAATTTTTGAAGGCGGCTCCAACAAGAGGGGAAAATGGCATCTGGGAAGCAACTTGGTGGGAAAAAGTTCCAGCTACAAATATTTAGGGGTATGGCTCCAAAGCCGCCACTCCCCCAGACTCCACCTAAACACATTTAAGCATGCTTGGCTTCACTCATCACCACTTTTCAAAAACATTCAGTACAATTCCCGCACCAACCTGGAAACCAGTCCTGATGGCAGTCAAAGCTAAGCTGATCCCAATGTTAGCCTATGGGTCGAAGCCTTCCCGGGAAAGCTAAGCCTATTTCTGAACAACTCACAATTCAAGGTTTTCTGCCTCATATTTCACCGTCCGCAGTATACCTCACCTGCACAGATCCACCTCGAGTTTGGACCACAAGACCAAGGGCTAGCACAGGAGGGCGTCTTCTAAAGTACATGTCATCAATAAGAGAGGCCAGGCCGGACACATTAAGATCTCTCATCTGGCAAGAGATTCAAGAAGGCAGCTAAACGAATCACTAAGCCCTCGCCAGAAGCGAGGCCCTAGATGCGGTGGATGCACACCACCTTCAGGAAGCAAACCCACCCCACAACGCTTTCAAGCTCGCCATGAATAAACAAATAAAACTAGTATCGTGGACCAAAGACAAAGAATCTTTTAAAAAACGTAAGCTCTGGTGGAAATGTAAACACATACAAATGGCCGAACCCACAGAGATATCTGTTTGAAACAATTGAAGGCTTTCATAAATCCAGGTTTTTAGCTCTGATGTTTGGCCTATCACCAACAGGTGACTCACTGTCAACATGGGCCCCAAAACCTACCTCAACGTTATGCCGACTGTGCCTGGGACAAGAAGAAAACCTCTTGCACATACTGTGCATTTGCCCAGTTTTACAAACCCAATGTAGAAAGCTCTTACGCAACATCTTCAACACTTATTGAATCAGGACATCATGTCATGCTTTCGTCATGCTTTCCTTTTCTGCTTACAAGGCTTGAGTGCCCAGGTTATAGTCTGTCTGCCAAAGTTCACTGCCACCTCTGAGAAACAGCTCATACTGGGGTCCAAAACATGCTTACACACTCAAGCGTTTTCAAAATGCACATGCATCCGGACTACACCGGAGTGCACTTTACGAACTGAACTAAGACCCACAGTTGAGCTTTTCTTGCATGTCCTGCTGCCCTTTTCAAGCACTGGCACTTTAATTGTGTGGCTTTGCACCATTATCGGATAACCACTGTAACATCTCAATGACAGTGGCACCCACTACCTGAACGAGCAATCAGCCGGCACAGTAGTTATCAGTGGCAGCTGGCATCTATGGGGAGTGGTGGGGCAGGCAAATGGGTGGTGGGTAAAAATAAAAAACACCTGCAACACGTCCGACTCCGACCCCTTCCTCGCTGTCTTCCTTCTGCAGCACGAGCCCTTGAGAAGAGCCTTAACCAATCCTGGCGCTGCTCTCATGCTGTGAGAGCAGCGCCCTGATTGGAGGGAGCGGCCTCACTCGCCGCTCCAAAGGACAACTAGAACACCGACTGACTTAACCACGCATATGCGTGGTTAAGGCATACGTGTGGTTAAGGCAAGCATTGTTCAGCTTGTGGGGAAACAGCACGCATGCTTAAGCCTGCGTTGTAAAGGCCGTTTCCCGTGCAGGGGCACAACCACCATCATACTATACCAGAACATCCATCATAGTACACACACACATCATGTGTCAACACACATGGACACAACCAACATCCAGTGTTATCACGCTCACAATCATATATTCAATACACCCACCTTCAAATGTCCACACAACTAATATCATACAGCAACACAACCATCATTATATATCAACATAAGCAACACCCTATAGCCACACAACTCATGTAATGTGTCCTCACACCAGCCATCATACTCACAAAACACCTACTGTCATATGCCAGCACACCCATTGTCGTATACCAAGACACCCAATGTTATAAACATACCCACAATCATACTCCAACACACCCACTATGATAGGCCAACTGTCACCATCATATGCCAACACATACACCAAGACAACCGCTATTTTACAGCAACACACCCACCATAATAAATCAACTCAACTAACATCAAATCTGCCATCCTGTGCCAAGACATCCACCAGCTTACGTCGCACTCAACAACACCCACTCTCATACACCAACACATCATGATACGCAGGGCACAACCCACAATCAAACGCACTATCCTAAGCCAGTATTCTCACTATACTGTACAGCTAACATCACATGCCAACTCACAAATACATTAAAATAAAAACAATGAAAATCCCTAAAAACTAACGCTGAAAGGATGTTAAAGTTTAGGAACATATATAAAGTCTTCACCATAAAAAAGTTATGAAATTCCTATGTTAATATGCTACCTTGAACTAGCTTCTCAAACCCATTGTACGAGGTCAACCTTAACGCACACCCTCAGCATACAGTCTTAGGTACTTCAAACACCTAATCCGAAAACAGTAACAATATAAAACATTAATTATACTGTATGCCCACACCACCACATACCTACCTTCCTTAACACCACATGAAACCAGACACCTATAATCACACAGCCATCCACCCAACATACCGTACCAACATCACATACGACCACACGTGTGTAATAACAATAATATATGATCATACTGTTGAAGTGGGAAAACATACAACAGCACACAGATAGCCCATAGTGTAACTCTAGAGATTTTCTTTTAGTTCCTTCCATGCTTTAGCCTTTCTGAAAAAGAAAAAACAAGTCTCTCATATTAAACTTTCTTCCCTTCTCTTGTAGAAAGGAGCAATCTTCTGGGTTCATGCTACTCGCCTTCTAACGGAAGACGTCCCTCGAAAAAGAAGTATTCAAAACAAATGGATAAAACAAATAAAGGAGAAAAATCCAAATCAACAAACAAACTAGTCTTGTTCTTGCTTTTCTTTGAAACCTCTTCTATATACATCTGTTTTTTTCAATATTCCATTATGTCCTCATTGTCCTTCTATCTAAAGTTTTTGAATCAATACCTCCATTCACTGCACCTCTTTTTTTCCATCTCCCTTAATCTCCTGCCCGTATCTTTCTCTGGCATTATATAATCTGACTGCCTAGGTGCTAATTTCATTCCTATCAAGAAACAGAACTGATGGACTTTAATATTTCACCCTAAAAGCCTGTTTATGTCTTTAAGAGTGGTGAATAAAATACTCCTTGCTTTATTGTATTTTCAAGGGAAAAAAATAAGAGCCTTATGAAAATTAAAGTAATGCTAAAATTTGGAAAGAAATCTATATGCCTAGTTCAGCTGGCCTAAGCATCTGTAGCTACTTTTAAAATCAAATTTCCCTTTTCAGCCCCCCATTTTTCCTGCAACCCAGCACGTAGTTGGAATAGGTCCCCCACTGGGCTGTGTCGGGTCCTTCAACTTTACCGGTGGCTGACTAATGTTATTAAGATAATGATTCTCGCAAAGTTTACCTTCATCTTTAATGCGATTCCTTTGAGCTTCAGGACAGAATAGTTAATAAAATTACAGGGGGAGCTATCTAGCTTTATTTTGGGTCGTAAAGGAGTAAGAATTGCTTGGAAGAAATTAAGTAAATGCAAACTTGAGGGATGGATAGGATAGCCTTCCCTGATTTCCAACTATACTGCTGGGTGTTTCAATTGAAAAATATAAGAATTGTACTAATGAGAGGATTTCAATCGTTTTACCCCATCTACTTTACTGGAAAAATCTCCCGGGAGGAGGAGCTGTTTTCTTGTTCAAATTCGGACACCCAAAATATTTTAAGAAGATCAGGCTGAAGACTTTGCAAGCAGAGTGCAAGGTGTGGCTCCAGGTTAGGCGGATTTTAGGGCTACCATGTTATAGTGACTTGGCCCCGATATGGGACTCACCAGGAACCCCGGCCTGTCTACTGGATGCTCTGAGACGCCCTTTAACCCCTTGTGTGCTTCAGACGGCCCCCGGCTGTCCGACGTCACGGTGGGCGTGTGCGGAGGACGGCCGGGGGCCGTCCGAACCCCGCCCACTCATTAAAACGCCCGCACAGCGCGAAAATTCGCGCAGCGCGGAAGGGGTTATGGGAAGCCCGGATAGTAAGATGGGGGCAACTGATGGAAGGGGGTACCCCGAGATCATGGGATATACTGTCTTGTCTCACAAACTATAACCTTTCAAAATTTAAGTTTTATCAACCAACAAGCTGGGCATGGGAACAGTGAAAAGGGAGGACTGATAGTTCAGAGTGGGAGGACAAGCTACAAAACACCCCCGCCCAGAAGAAGGACATATCCAAATAGTATTGGATGCTAGTGCAAAGCGAGGATGGACCCCTTACTTTGCCGGAGGATATTTGGGGAGCGGACCTGCCATCACTGATACTTGCTTTAAATCTGAGAGGTCCAATGTCTACACTTTGGGCTGTTGTAAAGCCTGCAGTTCTGAAGAGAAATCATTTATTTACATTGCCTAGTGATACTGGTCTCTGAAGAAGTTGTCGAAGCTGGGAGAGCAGAAGACGAGGTGCTGCCTAAAATGTGGATTGGAAATAGCAGACTATGTACATCTATTTTGGCAGTGTCTGGCAATCCAATACTTCTGGCAGGAAGTGGGTAAAGTAATCTTCAAGATAATGAAAAAAGAGATCAAGGTAAGCCTTGCACTGATCATTTTTGGCATTCTAGAAGGTGAAGGCACTAAAAGAAAACTTGGGAAGTCACAATAACAATTGCTTTTCATATTAATACTAATTGCACGGAGAGAAATATGCTTGAAATGGGTGTCCAACTTCCCTTAAACAGGTATTGAATGGGTCAAGTCTGCCAAGCGATTTGCTAAACTGGACTGTATATAGGGGTCAAATAAATGGATTAAGAAATGAGAGCCATTCCTGGCAAAATGTAAGCACTAGTCTAGAAGTCCAATGATTAAAGACAGAAACCAATATGAGAAGAGAACCGAGATGGTTCGGTGAACTCCCACGGCATACTGAATGAAGGCTTGCCTAGGAGCTAGTGACCCTGTGCTAGATGGGCCACACAGGAAGGTCACACAACACTCCATGCCTTTCGTCTTTTATGAGGAAAATAAAAAAATAAAATCAACAACTTTACTGGTAGCTGGGTTGGCTCCAGCAGACCTCTCTTCAGGACTCTTCAAACTCCTTCTTTCTGCGGCACGTGTGTCCTGACGTATTTGCCTGCGTCAGTCTGGTCCTCGCTGAATCGGAGTCTCTCCTCTGGGTTCTGGGTGTGGTTGAGGTTGCCTTGCCTCTGTGTCCCCCACCCCCCCCCCTCATGTTGACAGCTTATTCCTTCTTTGGGTCAGGATCCCCCTCCACTCTACGAAGTCTCTCTTCTTCCTTATTTCTGATGATGACCAAGAATATCCCTCTTATCTCTTTCTATTCTTTCTTCTTCTCAGTCTTACCTTTCTGTCTATTCTTTCCCTGCCTAATCTTTCCTTTTTTTCTTCGCTACATTGCCCCTGTTGGGTTCCTTTTTCCCACAAATTACTAAGGGCGCACAGGGATGAATGGAGCTTTCCAGCATTAGATTCTCGAACCAGGTAAGTCCACCCTCTACACATTGCTACTATCATATAAGCACACCGCCACATACATATTCCTACAGCCATAGAAATATGCCTATATAATCAACATCAAGGAGTCAATCAGCCACTATCCTACACCTAAACACACCATTAAGACCACCACACCTACTCTCATATATGCAACCAAAAACTCACACAATATAACTCACTCACAACAACCATAATACAGTAACACACCGGACCATCATATACCAATTTAATAACAGTCATACATTCAGTTCTGCGGTGTGAGTGAAAAAATTTAGCCTACGATCATACGCCTGTTTATACAGTTACAAACAAAACAAACATTTCACACAAAAAGTATTCTTACTAGTGTACTTGAGTAATAAGGGAGGGGATACACTCAAAATGGTATCCCCACAAAACCATAATGGGAACTCTGTGATTTTCTGAGACATATCTCCCAAAATTCTTTCAATTTGTCTTTCACATATAAAATTGATAAGACACAGATGGACTTCCGGGACGTCTCAGCAATAGAGGGTAGCATACACACCAGTCTATACCGCAAAGAAACTGCAGGAGGTACCTGGTGGGCTAGTTGGACCCCAGGGACCCTCAGGATTCAAGGGGACTTAATCCCCCAACTTAAAACGCGCCACGGGGCGCGTTTGTACAGTGGTGAAGGGAGGGGGCGGGGCCTGATATGGCAAGTGTGCAAATGGGCCCCCTGGCGCGTTGTAACTTGGGGGATTAAGTCCCCTTGAATCCTGAGGGTCCCTGGGGGCCAACTAGCCCACCAGGTACCTTCACTATGCTAGGAGTCACCACCCACAGAATTTGAAGTGGAGCATCCCATATGGTGAGCTCCTAAGGGCCAAATGAGCTTGCAGTACACCTTTGAGCTTCAGCCATGAGGAAGGCAGGATGCTCTCCAGATTTAGAGCAAGAGGGTATCCTTACAAAGTCCTGAATGCTGCTAGTAGGAAAGCAGCCAAAACCTGCTAGTCCAAAAGAAAAAGGAACAACAGGACCCCTATGGGGTCAGGTTCATTACTACATTCAAAAGTGAATCGAGTGCTTTGAAAAAGTTCCTAAATAAACATTGGCATTTGGTCAAGACAGATCCTACCATTGGGAAAGCCATGCCATCATACTCTCCAGTCACTTATCGCAAGTCTAAATCCCTGAAAGATTTTTGAGTACATAGCTACAGTAGTGTCTCCACTGACAGAAGAGGTTGGTTACAAGAACAGAGAGGTTTCCACAAATGCGGCCGCTGTAAAGCTTGCTGTGGCAGCAAGAACAAGAAAGAATACACATTGCCTGCAGGGCAAACTAGGGTTATCAACGAATCCATTACATGTGGGAATGACTATGTAGTGTATGAAATCGAATGTCCATGTGGTTACCAATATGTAGGGAGCACCATTTGCCCGGTGAAAAAGAGGGTGTTGGAACATTACCGAGCAATTAAAAACTGTGACAAATTAGCCACTAGCTAGACACTGGGAGAGATTCCATGATCATAATGCTGACTTATTATCTTATTTTGGCATTGACAGGATCCCACAGAATGCTCGTGGTGGAGGCAGGAAGAGGAAATTGAGACGACTGGAGTTGGAGTATATTATCCTACTTGGGAGTAAATCCCCAGGAGGCCTCAATGAGGATGAGGAACTTTAAGTCCATATCGGCTGATACGATATATGATCAGTGATATTTTTTTTTATCTCATCTTTCAAATCTCAATTGTGGCCTCATGTTGTTTTTCCATAACCTGTGCCTCTTTTATTTTATTATCTGCACATGTCTCTGCTCGGAAAGCTGTGTGGCGCTTCTACATATATGTATACATTTTTCTTCATATTTCTCTCTTGCCCTTGATGTGGATTGAATCAGGATGCCGCTGTTATCCTCCTTTTCTCTCTCACTGTTCAGAATGTAACCAGCTTCTCTTCCTTGATCTGATTCACATTTCTTTTGATTTTACAAGATATATGAGTAGTGCTGGCGAGTTGGTTCTTTTAGGTTGTACACGTAGTGTCAGCCTTTATGATGCTTATTTTTCTAGGTGGACTACTGAATGGCAGCTTTATGGTCTTGATATTGGGCTCTATCATTTACTTCTATTTGATTGTTTTATGCACAACAATGAATTGTGATTTTTTGCCACTTGGCACTCATGTGTGTAGCTTTTGAAATTATGTGCGACACTTCATGAAAAGCGAATATGCACTGAAGCCACTTGGCCATTCTTTCATTCTTTAACTGTGTGTCCCAATAGGTTTATTGGGCGTAAGGCCAATGGGCTTCATTGTATTATTAATTTTATTTTTATTTTCATTTATGTTTGATTTTACTTCATGTACTATGTGTACATCGCTCATGACAAATATGTTGGTTTCTGCTAGTGACATCATTCAGGTTTTGTGTCGGCACCATCAATAATGTTGAAACTACATTAATAACAGAAGTGAAATGTATGAGCCAAAGAAGAAAGATGAAGTATTTCTTCCATACCAATGGCCACTCTCCACCCTGTGTTTGTTTTTTAAGGGTGATAGGGCACTATGTCTCTGTTACATGGCCGTGAGGAAGCCCGGGTTCGGGTTAAACGCGTTGCCAATAAAACTTTTTTTCAAATTCAAACTGTGGAGTGCAAACCGTCCTGAGATTTACGCTTCCCAGGACTTTTGTGCAATTTTTAAATGGGCCCTGTGCCCACACCAGCCCCGCCAGTGTGGACGAGAACGCTTACTTTGCAGGACTGCTTTCCTGTATATATGTATATATATGTATATATATATATATATATATATATTTATTTATATAAAACAGATCCGGTCCACCAGTAGTCGTAGTGGGCACACCGGAACGGGTGGCGATCGAAATTCGTGGCGATGGTACCACGTAAATATCAAAGCTCAAAACCACAGTTGGAAAAAGGCGCGAAGCCGAAACGCGTTCTGTTTGCTGCTTTTCATGGTGAATAAAGTATCGAGTTTCACCCCCAACAGAGTGCGGTCTCTTCACTTGCCTTGGTTCGTGAGGTTTTGAGCTTTGATTATATATATCTAGTCCTCATCACGTGTCAATCAATAGTGCTGTACCATGTCACTAGAAAATATGGGCGTAATGGCATCAACCGTCACACCGACTCAGCGAACATCATCAAATCAATGCAACACACCACAACAACACAGCATAGTAGCAAACACATATATATTGAAACAACACATAAAATACACAAGTTAAAATAACAAGACAACAACATATGCAAGATACGCAACTGAACAAAAAAATAGCAAAATGCAAACAAAATAGTAGACAACACAGTATCCCAAAACATCATAGAAACAACACAGTAATAAAACAATACAGTACTAGAATAACACTGCTTAACAACACAGCACACAAAAACAGAATTGCACGATGAAACAGCAATAGGAAACAACATAACACAAAAAATAACATTCTATAACACCTTAAAAAAAACACATAACACTAAAACTCAAAAGATCATAACCCAGCAAAATTGCCCAACAACACTGCACCACAAAACAACTTGCCAATACAACACAGCAACAAAGCACTTTCACCACATGAAACACACAAGACGTTTGCATTTACTGTTCTATGAATCCATAAACTGCAGAGTGAAAGCATTTAACGAGGAAAATGTACATATCTTAAAGAGTCAGTTTTAGCAACTGTGTAGTTATGGCTCGGATGCACTTTCCATTGAAAATGTGCTCTTGGCTTATAACTTTATCGAGGTTTGATGCATCAACACAAAATCTGGTAAACGCCTAGTGAAACTGACTAAGTTTTGGCAAGTCAAGGTGCATGCAAAAGGAAAAAAGTATAAAGCTGGGTGGAAAGGGAATATGCATTTCCCATTTTTGCTTCAACAGAAAAAACATTCTCAGAAAGTAGAACTTGACTCAGAAAGTGTTCTGTTTGTGGTTTTGTGTAAATCCAATGTAGTTTTAGATATTTGCATTTGAGAAAGGTGGTGGGAGGGCACTGAAGAGTTTAAATGTAGAGTCCATAGTTAAAAGGGTATTTTTCATTCGCCTATATCTTCAGGGCTATGAATTTGGCAGCTGCCCGTCTATCTTGTTCAGCTTTCTCTTGTTTATTTTGAAATGTGCACAGAGATGCCAGTGGAGTGGGGTGAATTAAAGGAGCAGTCAAAATTGTGTTCATTTGCTAATAATTCTGGCATCATTTGACTGATTCACATGAAATTTGGAAGTAACTCAGCGTGTTTAGTTTTCTTTTTTTTGTATGGCAAATTAAGCCCAGTGCAGAGATGACAGATTTCGTGCACATATGACAAGAAGAGAGGGGGAGTTAAAGGGCGATAAAAAAAGCTTAGAGTTGCTAATATCCCTTCTGCCGTTTGACAGAATCGGACTTAACTTACAAACTACAAGTGTAGTTGGTTGTTGGCTGCATGGGATGCTAACTGGCTCCGGGAAACCCATCACTGCACACGACTGTAGGCTACGTGCAGTAGGGTTTAGCCGCAGGGGAGGTTTGCACAGGGTTCCGCCTGTGGCCAGGCCCTGCAGTCAACGTCTGTTGTATATGTTTGAATGTCATACACAGAGGAGGTAGACTGCAACAAAATACTGAGAAATTGTCATTCACTTCCACACCTGCCACACACCAACCACTAAAACATTGCTAAAACTCTTAACATTTTTCTTTAAAAAAAAACCTTTGACATTCACTGAAAAAACAGATAAAAGTAAGGTATGTTAAGCAAATGCACGCAATTTGCCTACCTGTTTGGTTTTTTTTTTTAATTCACAGCAAAAATACAGTTAAAATGACGTTATGATTCAACTGCAAAACCTAAATCCTCATAAATTCACCTGCTACGATAGGCTACACAAACCAAAACTTATGGCCCCACCATGCACTGATCATTATTTCACACATGACATCCCTGATAGCATCTTCAATGACATCACTGATGGCGTCATTTATACGATATAACCAATAAAATACACACAAGAAATGTTTCACATATACAAATTTACCAAAGAACAAAACTATATGTTTCTAAAAAACAAAGTTAAGGTTTTCACGTTCTCCAATGGTACAGGTTTCCTCTGTCACAGACTGCTCACTTGACAGTTATAAAAAAAAAAATGTAAGTCCGATTTTATATAGCGCAGCTAGTCACCCTTACGGGTCTCAAGGCGCTGGGGGCCGTCGTGGAAATTAAGTGAGCTATTGCCCAGAGTCACATGGTGCTAAGCTGAGCTGCCGCCGGGGATCGAACCGTGAACCCTGTGCTCCGAAGTCAGCTGCCCTGGCCGCTGCACCACACCTCTCCACAGTTCAGGATTTCCCCAAAAAACCCTTATCAGTAAAGAATCCAGTGGGAATGTAGGATTTAATAGGGAAATAAAAAATGTCCATAGTGCCCCTACCAATCCTTACAGATGCCACGTGCCTGAAATAATGAAGATCTCCAGCTACAGATCCCAAATAATACACACAACAACCAAATATTCGCACGAAGCAGCATAACCCACACACATATCACTGAAGATCCAAATTAAAACAAGCAGAATTGAGACTCCTGTCTGTGATGAAACCTCAAGACTGGCGCAGGAAAGTACCACAATTTCAACAGCACTAGCAGGCCACACCAATAGTAGAACACAATCTAGACACACGTCTATAACAAAGTAACATAACAAAGTAGTAAACATTCTTTCCACTCAGAATTACATATGCGTTCCCCAATTTGCTTGAGATATACAATATTCTAGCTGTACAGTCTTTGATGTTCAGTTCATCTGGTTTGAGTGTTTTCAAACTCTAAATACAGATAGATGTTTGTTTCTGACGTCTAGTAGTTCTGGCTTGAAACTACATTCCACACAGAAACTCTTCGTGACAGTAAGCATGACTGCCATGCCCCATTAGAGTGTATAGATCTTGTCACATGGCCCATGGGGACATTGTCGTCTTCTTTAAGTTAGCATGAGCACGCTGCAGACTGTCCGCTGCTGTGCACACGTTACTACGCAAGTTCATTTTGCTAATACCTCTTTTGAGATTGTCACACAAGAACCTACCGCTGTTTTCACGCTCTGCAGGTTCCTGGGATTTTGTCTGAACAATGTTAACAAGCTCGAACAACAATGCCCCTTGTTATTCTGTTCTGGTCAAGCCCTAGCATCTAGAGAAAACATACAGATGCAGCTGTTGTTTGGGAATAAGTACTTTGGTCTTACTGGAATACACGGATAGGTAACGAACACTTGGAGAGGGACCTTTCCAGGGAGAAGAGCATGACAGCATCTATGATGTACATCTACCATCTATAGACTGAGGTACGGGGTCTGCAGATAACGCGCAGAGATCTTCTAATATATAATCATCCTGCTTCTATACAAGGGGAGGAAGGTTAGGCTACGCTGTCTTTTACAATGACGGCTCCCTTTATGATTTACGGACTACTTGCTATGCTGACCGTATTTGTGTTATGCATTTTTCTGCTAATTGTGGCACGTATACTGTATATTAGAGCACGTTAGTTAAAATAAATATTTTAAACTTGTTCCTGTCTCTGTCAGATCTTATTGTGGAGAAAGTACAAGAGTGTGAGCGAAAGGGTGTGTCTCGCAACCGCGATTCCTGAGAGAGTCTGGAGTGTTGAGTTCTGGGGTGTCTAATCACTTGTTCCTCTGTGAGTGAGTAGGAGGGCAAGTGAGACACTATAGCTAGTCGGTCCCAGGCTCATGGGTACTAAGGTGGTAGGATGACTCAGTCCCCATATACTAAGGTCCCATAATACTACGCATAGTTCTGTGTTTGCGCAGAATCCCTGCAACAATCTGTAACAATTTCTGTCCATGAAAGCAGATTAGCACATCCAGAAAGGGGAGAGGAGTGTCATCATCAAACGTCGAAACCATTATCTATATGGAGATAACTCTTTATGAGCCTCATTGCAATGTACGTTGTAAACATGATTTGGGTGCAAATGGGAACTTATGCTCAACCACACCACACCTCAAGGAGCTACACTGGCTCCCGATCCAGAAGAGATGCCAGTTCAAGATGTTGACTCACGCATACAAAGCCCTGCACAACAAAGGGCCAGTATACATCAACAAACGCATGACCTTCCACCAATCGACCAGACACCAACAAACCGCCTCCCTCCTACTCGCAGACACCCCCCGGGTCTGCGAAGGCAACAGCGGAGGATGCTCCTTCTCACACCTGGCAGCCAAAGCTTGGAATGACCTTCCCCTGCACCTCAGGACCACCTCATCGCTCCAGAAACTTAGGAAATGACTCAAGACCTGGCTGTTCGAATGAACAGATCACTACAAAGCAATTAGCAATTCCAGCGCCCTGAGACCCTCACGCATGATCTGCAGCGCTTTATCAATCCCCTGGTTGATTGAAATCAGAATTACAAAAGGTGCGGTAATGCCACACTTTTTCCATGCACTGCTCAAAGTTTGCAAGGAAAAACCTGGAATGAATTGTGTGGAGATGGTATTGTTTCATTGCTTAATCTCCCATTCCGATGTGAGGACTAGTAATGTTGCCGTATACCGCATCAAGGAATATACCCCACATTTTGTCTGGAAGGTATTTCCTGGTTACGCTACTACCACAGCAAGATCAGAGTAACTCTCAATGAAGCCTTTGAGTGGGACATAATGAATGTATATAACTTTATGTCGTAAAGAAACCTATATATTTTCATTGCGATATTTTGTATTAATTGTGTTAAAATATCAAAATAGTTCAATAATAATGCAACAGAAAGTGTCACACAATTTGAGCTTATGAATTACTACGCTGTTTACAAGTTGCCTTTTTGCAACATAATTTTTCTCTTGATTCATAATTGATACAATTTTACCAGTTAGATCCTCCCCTGCTGCCTAGTTCCACTGGCTCTGTTCACGTTCAGATGTAATCAAACCTAGCTGACACTAAAGGGGATAGAGGATTAATTATTTAAGAGTAGTTAAACCTGGATTAGTCGCTCACTACTACTCAAATAACAAGCAATTTCTCCCGGACACACGAGATTACAGCACGATTTTAAGTTTCAGCAGAGTTGCCAATGACTGTGAGAATCGACCACCTTAGAAGTGAGACAAGGGTCAAAATGTGTCTTGCACACAAATAAATGCTCTGCTAAAAGTGTAGCTCAACACAGACAATTTGTGAGCACTACACTAAAGACTGGATTATTTTACATGAATGTATGGTTTGCAGTTGTGTAAAAAGAGTATGTTAAAGTACCCTCGACAAGTAACCTTTATTCCAGGTGATCTAAATAACTGGTCATCTGACATGTGAATCGCCCACGGCCAAAGTGACAAGGGAATTGTAATCGAATTGCTCGTTCGGCGCAGAAATGCCATCAGGCCTAAAATATATCATATTCAAAGGTACAGCAGCTGGAGAGAGCGCGTGGGACGGTGCATATTAATGAGATGCTGCAGAGGATGCTGGGGTGTGGAAGCCAAGGCAGTCTCCATGGAGCCCAGCCCAGGAGCATCTCTTTTCTGGCATGGGTTCTGCTTGGCAGGAAGCGCTTTGGTGCACTGAAATAATGCAGATGCACACACCCTATGTCACCAGGGGCACACGCGTGCCCTCCAGATGTGTCATATTCCATAGCTGCTGACCAGGCCATCACAATGTAATTTTGGTGTCCAAGGCTTGGTATATTTTTTTCCCTCTGTTTCCTCTATCACACCACTCCCAATCGCAAAGCACTCCAGTGCTATAAGACAATACTTCCACCAATTAGAGGGCGCCAATAGGCAGTTGTCTGTGTGGCAGAAACCACCTGTCTACCGTGTCCACACCAGTCGCACACCAATGACAAATGCCTGCAAGTTTTGGAAGGGAAAGGCCTTTACAGTAATGTCCAATTACTACACACAACGTAGGCCACTGCCAGGAAAAAGTGGTGTGTGTGTATATAGTGCCAGAGTCTAGGCCTGACTTGGATCTTGGCAGATGGGATACGTAGGGACGAGAAGAGCAGAGGTGGAGCGAAGTGATCTCAGAGGATGACAATGCACAACACTGCCAATAAGATATCCTTGGCCACCTTTCTAGATGGCCAATGTATGGTGGTGGGGGCTTTAAAAAGGATCCTTGTTTGACCGGGAGCCTGTGCAAATCACAAATATGATCAGCGATTGTGTCCCACTCAGGAATACCCAAGATGAGGCGGGCATCCGCATTTTGAAAAACTTGCAGTTTTTAATCCATTTTTCTGGGGGATCGAAATAGAGAATGTTTGCAAAGTGCAACCTGGAGGTTAGAAGAGCGTAGACAACCATCTTACGTGTCACATGCAGGAGAGGATCAAGATTGTGTTTGGTTTGGTAGAAGAGTGATACTGTATATGCAGTTCGGGATGGGGCCACTCTACTGTAACAGTTTGGCAATTTTGGTACACGCTTGTAAATATTTTGCAGCTGCTGTAGAGCGTCAGCTGTAAATTGAACCAAGGAGGACGGTGAAGTAGGTGAGCGGGCAGAGTTGTCCTTTTTGGTTGAGGTTCAGGTTGGTCCTGGATCCTCTATGGACAGGCCAGCTTGGGGGGCAGGGGGATGGCGCGAAGAAGCGAGGGTCTGTCATGCTCCGAAGGGTAGATGCTTAAGAGAAAAACTGTAGGTAGGAACGCAAACAGATGAACAGCACTTAGTAAGGGCCCAGACTGAAGTAGACAGGGGTTCGGATTTTATGGGTAGTTGGGGGAGATGGTTCGTGAGGAAAGGTATTTTTAGGTGGCAAGGCGAGATGCCAGGTTATATACATTTGTGAGTGCAGACCTGCCATGTCAAAGCGCTCTTTCACGCACCAAGGTCCATGTATGTTGGTGATTACATGTCACACGTGGATGAATTTGTCCTTGCAGTTTGATTTTGAATTCAGGAGTATTATGCAGTAATAGGTGCTGTAACGCTGGTTACCACAAGTTATTCCACTTTGCATAGGCTATTTGTTAAAATTACCATATACTGGTATTAATAATACACACTTGAGGAGTCACACTGGGTGGTGCAGTACTGCTCCACAACTCTGTGGTACTTAGAATGTGGGCCTAAGGAATGGATCTGTTGTGAGTGTACAGTTTCACCCCATGGCCGGCTCTGCCAGCTTCTCTTTTTCCCACAGTGCTCTCAGACGCTTTCTACATACTGCAGACAGACAGGTTCCCTGGTTCTGAGCGCTTAATTTGAGCCGGTGGTGTCCGGTGCTCGGAACCAGCATTACTTCTCAACACTGCCATTAATGATGGCCCACCACATTGTGGCACTGTCTAATTTTGAGATGAGCACAACAACAGTGTTTAATAATTCAATATACATTAAAAATGAATAATACTTGCTGCCCACACCATTCTTATAGCTTTGGGTGGCGTGTATTAGTCTACATTCTGGCATTGTGCGAGTGTGACGGTGAGCAGTCATGCTGGTACTGCCATTGGCAGCGCTGCCGGGAGCAATGAGTTTAGTATAAGCTGCAGTGGCCTCCTGTGAAGGGCTCCGGCACTTACTATTTTACAAATTAAGCACTGCTGGTGTGCAGGTGGAAGCCCAAATGACGTTTAAAGCTCCCAGGCAACAACAACTACACGGCTGAAAATCAACATTAAGATTAAGGCCCTGATTTCGAGTTTGTTGCCATCTATGTGCTTTTTATCACACCTGATAACTTGCGATTACGTGGTGTACGTTATTTAGCGGATGCTATAAATAGGACCTATTACATGTTTGTGGGGAATAACATGAGGATACCCGCATGATTGGGTAAATACTGTAAACTTTTCCCCTGTTACATTCCGGCAGGTTTAATCTGCTGCAATTTAAGGAAAGGAGAGATATTTAATGAACTCAGTAATTTACTGATATGGCAGATATCACTCAACTCGCAATTCCAACACAAGGGTTTATGCAACGGTCAGAAAACACTGACTCACTTGTATTTATGGCCTACCATCTACCATCAAGGACATATCAAAATCTCATCAACCCAAGAACAGCAAAGTGTTGACGAAG
Source organism: Calotriton arnoldi (assembly GCA_963921515.1). NCBI lineage: Eukaryota > Metazoa > Chordata > Amphibia > Caudata > Salamandridae > Calotriton > Calotriton arnoldi. Next base: position 84,720 of record CAWUFW010017639.1, on the reverse strand, counting down.
CTAACATGAGGGAGCAAAAACAGTTCAACTAGGGTATCTGCAGGTGCGGCCGGCACAGGTAAGATTGGTGTGCCGGGGTGGGTGGGGGGGAGTCGGCAGACAATGAGATGGCATACCTGCCAACTCACACGGTGCCACAGTGTGACACACGATATCGGCTCCCATCACATGGTGTCCTGGTGAGGAGCTGATATCACACGGTGGCAGGGAAAGTGAGCTGAAAACCACTGTAAATAGTGGTTTTCCAGCTTGTTTTCCAATGCCTTGAACTGCCGACATCCATTAAGAGGTGTGAAAACACCCCAGGACATCAGCAAGCTTGTTTTTGTTTGGGAGGAGGAGGATTGAGGGTGGGGTGGGGTTCAAAAGTGCCTCGTAGATACATCTCGGCACAAGGCCCCGCACCTTTCAACGCCCCACCCCCTCCTCACACTATGAGAATTGTTCTGCAAATTGGCAGGTATGGGATAGGTAAAATTTAATAAAAAAATAAATAAAACCACTTACCTTGCGCTCGGCGATGCAGCGAGGCAAGGCAAGTGGTTCTATTTATTTTTTTAATTTAATTTTACCTATCCCGTTGTCGGTCGACCCCCCGCCCCACCGCCTCATCACTCTTACCTGTGCCGGCCGTGCCTGAGTATCTGGCAAAAAGAGGCCAAACGAGTCGAGAGCTAATGAGCGGAGTGATTGGTGTTTGGAGGGTAAAAAATGAGAACTTGCATCCCCAGGGGCTGGAGAAGTGGGCAGGGGAGTGACAAACAAGCCTGCCTGACTTGAAATAATTGCATATTAGTCACACAACTTCGACCTAGAAGTCAAAAAATCTGTGTAAGTCAAGTACAAACCACAGGCTAAAGCAATTATGGTGAAGGGGGCGGTAAATGAAGAAATATTGAGCAGAGAGCAATCTTTCTCCATTTTTCACTGGAAGACGTCTCTTCCCCCGCAACCGTTTTGCATCCTTCTCGGACTGCCTAATGCATTCAAGCGCAATCGCCTGTTGAAAACATGAACCTGCCACTTTCGATTTCACAACGTGGGAACTTCTGCCTCGCAGACTATGGACGTTTTGTAAAGTTGCACAGAAATTTTGAAATTTTCGAAATTACCCTCAGATTTTGTGAATTTGTCAGACTATTCATGCGGGGAGAAAGTGTGTAGAAATATGGGAAAGGAAGAATGGCCGGAGCGTAGGAGGTGGGGCAACGGGAACAGATATTAACAGAGTCCAACAGGTTTGCAGACACACACTAAGGGGCTCATTGGTTTTAAAGCAGCCCAGCTGAGATGCAGGCTGGGCCGAGCAGTGGGTAACTCGAGTGGTTTAGCGGTGGTGCCGAAGACTCTAGTGAAGCAAGGCAACTCTGCCCCTGGCTCCTGGTTGGGTATGCCTGAGGTGTAGTAGTCCCTCACTAGCATCAAGATTCACAAGTTGTAGCCGAGTTGTAAATGTGCGTGGGGCACGGCACGTTCAGTTAGCTTGTTTCCTAAACATTCAGGCACATTACCTACGCCAACCTTGATTGCAATCTGGCACACTTATCTCATTTTTTTGATAATGATTAATAAACAAAAGCATTTATTTTAGATCTGAATTTCTTTTTTCGCAGAAATTTGAAAACATGTTTTCACATTTTTTCCTGCAGGTCTGGAGTGCCTCTAACCTTGAACCTGGAGAGCTTTACTCAGTGCTTAATCACCAGTCAGTGACGTGTCCTTTCCAGGTGACTCCATCACAGGGTTGTGGCACCTTCTCTAGGGACCTCCCTTACTGGGTTGAGAAACCCTCATCTAGCCCATGGAGTGCAGATGCTGCGAGATTCAAATGCATGCAGACACGGGTGGGTTTTGTTTGGGTGCATGATTAAATAAAGAATACTTGTATGAAATTCTCTAAAAAGTTGGACCTAAGAAACAGATTCCATTATTAACATTTTTTATAGGTGTTTATGTGAAACTGTTGAAAATAACGAACAAAATAATGCTGAATCCTTTAAAAAATGAATTGTCGTCCTTTCACGTTGTAGTATCCTAGTATCCGGTCTATGTTTATGTATGCCATTTTCCACCACATGCTCACCACATGTTACTGTGATGATGTATTATGGAATGTTGGGAGTCTGTGAAGAAAAGCCACAGTTGAGAATGGGCTGAGCAGCATGCTGGCTGCTCCTGGTGGGGCTAGTTCAGGACCTGTACTGGACTTATCTATCTGATCTACATATCCTGTAACAAACTACAATAAATCATCCTGAACTACATCAACCTGTCTGGACTTGATTACTACAAATATTTGGCGACGATTTTGAAGTTTGAAGAACCTGCTTGTGCTACTTCAATGGACTGCTACTACGAAGCCTTAAGAAACTTCAAGGTAAAGGAACTTCTTTTGAAACTGAAAGCTGCGTACTTAAAGCAAACTGGCACCCCTGAGCCCCACCAGTGACCTGAACATCGGTCGTTCACAACCCAAGTGTACCAGTTCTTGTTTTTTCTGTTTCAGCTGTATTGCAGCTGCAGTTTGTTCTGGTTGCGTAGGGAATTACCTCAATGGAAAGTACAACTTAATGAGCTGCCCAGCAGTATTTTCAGTGTAATTATTTCAACCCGGGCGTACCTGTTCTTCTCTGTCCTGCCTCTTTGGGAGAGTGCCTCTTGAAAGTGGAGTTTTCCACGCAACTGACGAGTTCCAGCCTCTTTGTGGTACTGCTACTGCCAAGTGCCCACAGTTCTATGTTATTGTGACCGTCAATATGGTGAAAACCCATGCGTGGCTGATTTAAGCCAAGCTACGTGCCTTTGAGCACTTCATCATGGTTTCTGTTGGCGTGTGCCAGCCTCACGTTTTTCTACAGTCTACTGAGTTGTGAATGCCTTCGGTAATCGGATGATCGGCATCCCTGGTGAGCTTGCAGATTTGTTGTTCATGGGAATACATTTTGGCAGTGTTCCGGTCTCTAACTTGTGCTACTTTGCAGTTTTCCTGTGCATTTTAACTCAGCGTGTTTTCACCATGGCAGTTAAACCGCTGCCTGACATTTTAAACGAGGCACGAGCTGTGCCTATCACGCACATACTAAGGGCGTGCAGCATTTTTCAAAGTAAGTTAAAGCGCGTGCAGTCCTACCTGACCTGCTCTCCTGCTGTCCTGCGTTGCCTCCATGAATCTTTTGTGGCGCATGTTCTTCTACGAGGCTTTTGGCTGTCACAAGACGTTTTGGAGCACCTACGCGCCGGGAGCCACCCTGCGCGACGTACAAAGCTTTCCGCCATCTTTTGTTGGCGGTGGCTCATCCAAGAAGTTGGTGCTCTTCCTTCATTTCGCCAACCACGTTCTCCGCGTTTGTTCGGATGCAGCAAGAGCGGAGCGAGAGTGTGTTGGTTGTAGAACATGGTGGCTGACTCCTGCTCCTCCTGGAGGGCTGTCCTGCATTTTGGGTGTGTTTTCCTGCTCTACACTCTTGTGTATAAAGGTACATTTTTTTTTTCTGTTTATTCTGTCGGTGGTCCAATTGGATGTTCCAGCACCCAGCTGTGGTTGTGTCCTGCCATATCGCACGCTGCTTGTGGAGCCAAGGAAAAGACTCTATTGATCATCTAGTTACATGTTAGTTCACATGTGATTGGTTTCAACTTGTATAGCATTCGTTTGTGGTGTGCCATGCATTTTACTCACCTGGATGTTATTACAGTGAACTTTAGTCGCCACACGTAAGGGGTATTTGGAGATGTCAGTATTTCTGGTGTGTTTACATTTATTTATCTTGTTTCTTGTGGGGGGCACTGTACGAGTCTTTCTCCACGGTTCTACTACTCGGGTGAGAAATCGCTCACCGGCGTGGCTATACAGGTTTTACAAATTACAACAGTATTTTATTTTGATGTATTGCTCAACTACAGAGCCTAGTTACTTACGGTTTTGCTATGAACTCTTGCAGTTTGTGTGTACGTTTCCTTGCTAAAGGAAAACATACTGTGTCTGCATTATTTTGTGTTTAAGGTGGAGAAATTTGTACTGTTACTTCATATTTGTTTTAGCGATGCCAAAGTTTAGGTTCCCTTACGAAAGGGACGTCCTAGTCTTTTGGTGGGTGGCTGTCACAGCTTTGTACTAGTCCCTTTCCCACACAGTGGTTCACGTGACCCCACTTGGGGGTTGGTCTTTATGGGTGCGTTTCCCATTCTCACTAGTTTAGGTTGGTAACCCCTACACAGGGTTGGTCTTCATGGGTCTTGTCCCATTACATTAGTTTACACCCTCACGGCAGGGTTGCGTTATGGGTTCTAGTCCCATTTGTTTACGTATGTACATGGACTCTAGGTACACGCCGTCAAGAGTTCATTATTTCTGTTTTACATGGACCCTAGGTACACACCGTCAAGAGTTCATTATTTCAGTTTAAATGCATTCATTGTACATTTTAGTCGTCCCTACATAGGGATAGCAATGGGTTTTATTCCCATTTGCTCACAATACATTTGCCCTTTTTCATTTTTTTTTTATAGTTTTCTCTCTCTTTCAGGGCATTTATGCATGGGTGTTAGCCCCTTTGCATTATTTAACCATCTCTATCCTTAGGGACTAGTTATGGGTTCCTACCCATTTGTAGTTGTTTTACGAGGGCCATCATTTATTGGGTTTTAGTCCCGTCCGTAATATTTTTGACTCCTTTTCCTCTTGGTAGGGGTTGGTCTTGGGTTATAGTCCTCCCATTTTCACATAAATTGGTTACATCTTTACTCTTATTTAGAGTGTGTCTCATGGGTTCCAGTCCCATTTGACTCAACGTTATGTTTTTTTTTTTATTATTACATTGTCAATTTTGCAATGCAATGTTATGTTTATATTATATTACAATGTTAATTTTATAACTGGGAAGTATGAGTGATCTTATTGTATTTTCCTCTCATCTTCTCTGTTTTCTTGTCTTCTCTGTTTTCTCGCTTTTTCAGTTCTCCTCGTTATGTCTTTTCATCTTGTCATCCGTGGATTCTTGTTTCTTGTTGTTAGTTTTTCTTTCTTCTCGGTCTTTCCCTTATCGTAGTGCGTCTTTTGGGTTCTTTCTTCCTCTTCTGGTTGCTCTTCCTTCATCACTTTGTGTGTGTCTGGATGTAGTCCAGTGTTTTCTTGTGTTGTGCTATTCTTTGCCTCCTCGCATGTCTGCCTGGCCAGTAGGTGTGTTTTGGGGTAGTGATTGGTGCTTTCACGCCTATTCTTTTTCTCCTTGTTTTCTTTCGCTGTGTCTTTTCATCCTTTTCTGTTTTATTTATAGAAGGGAGGATGGGTTGCATTTATCCGTTTCTTCATCTGTTGCTTCCTCTTTTTCTACTCCCATCTATTCTTTCTGTTCTCTCCTTGTTGTTCTTTTCTTTGCATCGTTAATTCCTATTTTCCTTTTCTCATTTATGGTTCTCCCTTTTCGGTTTCCATCTTATTTGTTTTTGTTATATAAGAAAGGGGGATATGTAGTATCCTAGTATCCTGTCTATGTTTATGTATGCCATTTTCCACCACATGCTCAGCCAGTGGAATGTTACTGTGATGATGTATTATGGAATGTTGGGCGTCTGTGAAGAAAAGCCACAGTTGAGAATGGGCTGAGCAGCATGCTGGCTGCTCCTGGTGGGGCTTGTTCAGGACTTGTACTGGACATATCTACATATCCTGTAACCTACTACCAATAAATCATCCGGAACTACATCAACCTGTCTGGACTTGATTACTACAAATAGTTTACTGTTAATCCGCTACACACAGGAGGACAAAAAACTAAACTCCCTTCCCTTGTTAAAATCTTTTCAACCCATTATAATGACGTAGTCTTGTACACCAAATATGTCATTATGTTTTAGGTCTGGCTTGACAGCGCAGCTGTCTACAAGACTTACCAATTCCTTGAAATATTTAGAGTGGACTTTGGCTCCACCCAAAAGAGTATCCCCTCTCACCTAATGCTATTGGCTGTTTTGTGTTATCATTGCACCTTCTATTGAGTGACTGTACTGCAATGCATGAGGGACTATATTAGATCTCAAAAGTACTCTGAACCACCATGCATTAAATATTTGATCTTGTAGATGCAATGTACACAGCAAATAATTGTTTTTGTCTTGGCTTTTTTCAACGCAGCATGGTCTCTTAATGATTGAGCCACGCAGCAAAATGCTTTCTTTAATTTATTTTGTACTACTGCCACTCAAAAATATCTTTTGTTTTGTAGTAAATTTTATTTTCATTGTTTACATAGGAATCCTTTTTTAAGTATTTTATGTGTAAGTTTGTTTCTATCATGTACATTTTTCTGTCATATGGTTTGTTGATCTTCAGGGCCAATGAAAATGCAATTTATGACTTATCCATCTAACCTGGAAATAATGTATCGTGATCCGGAGATAGCCGAAGATAACTTTCTAACAGTCAGGAGTGAAGCAAAAATACAAAGAGGCCAGGAGCCACAGATCTTTACAGGTAACCCGTGCAGACGCCTTTCTACTGATAGTATTCTAGGATACGCAAGCTACCCGGGGACCTCTCTCAGGCTTCCCCCGAGAAGGATTCCAGGCTTGCCCTGCTGTTTTGCCTTACGTAGTAACAAAGGACTGTCCAGTGGGACTGAAAATGGTCTTTGAAAAGTGCACCAATTGTGAAGCCTGGGGGCTGAGCTGAAACTCCTTGGTAGGAACTCATCACAGTCATAGAAACACGATGTTGAGTCAAAGTAAAATAGGGTGTTTATACTAACACTTGGTGTACCACGCGTTTATGATCAATGGTGTGATCATTGTTTATTTTGCGGCACCGCACACCTTACGTTCAGCCAAGCTGCGTGTCAAGCATAGAATTTATATTATATATGCGATAATTATCACATTTCATACTAGGCAAGATGTAGGCAATATGTTTAAGAATCAATAGTTTGAAGTGTATAACTCTGGCATCGTTATATACATTTATGTTGCAAGCAGTTTCCGAAGAGTTCCAGGGGACCTATTCTTACCCACACTGCTCAAAGATTGAGATCCCAGCTTACTCTAAAGTCACTTTTGCTGTAACATATCTACTACAAACTTTAAAACTTTTTACATTAATCGTCGGTCCCAGATCAATAAAAACTCAATTGAAGCTAAATGGTTCTCTAAATGATCATTTTGTGAAACTCATAACCTCCTTGAGGTCAGGTATTCACAGCATGCAGTGCCTGACTAACATTCTGGGCTGTAGATTCTCAGTTTATTTCAAGAGATCAGCCATCACAGCATATATAGGATGACATAGGATTAACATATTGTATTACCTGTAATTTGCAGGCTAGAGACAGGATCTCGGTTGTTAGCAACAGTAGACGCGTCCCACTTGTCTTACACAGTGGCATTAGTCACCAAAATATCATATGGAATTTTATACTGATTCCCACTAGCCACCTCTGGCTCTGCTATTTAAGTAGCAACTCAAGTGCAGTTCTTGGGTCACTAAATAAATACGTTCAAGTGAACAAGATCTTCGGTCTCACGTTGACTGAAGTACTTAAAACACATGCACTGAAAGAGGATGATTTTATCTCTGACCTGAATCTTATGGGGGAATCTATTCCTTCTCTTAGTAACACGATTGTGATGTAGCAGCTTTTGGGACGAAGAGATGACTTATTCTTATGACAGGTCGACATCCCCTTCCCTTTTGTTTCTAAAATCCTGGATTTTCGATCTGGGATCACTTTACATACCACACCAGGATTCCAATTCAGTGAACAGAATTTGTTAAATTAGAACAAGTCTGTGACTTCCGAGCTACAACGATGCAACAAAGCTCTAACAAGCCCACTCCTCAAAAAACCAAAGGCTTGCTGCTAGAGGCACCAGAGAGTGCCACATGCGTGAGACAAAGATAAGTGTGAGTCCATCTTTATTAGCGTTCAGAACCTCAATTGCCAGGTCTGCTCTTCAGTGCCAAGAAATGGCATGGGAAGCCAACGCGTGATGCCTTGCTCTGCTCTGTGGTAGAATCACAAGTAGCTATCACTGCCTTCGAAGTAAGAAACACAACACTCTTCACTTCCATGGCAATATTACCTTACTGTAGAACATCTGTTGACAACTACATTTATAAACATCCAATCTGCAATAAATACAAGCATCAGCAAAAGCCTTACAAAGCACTGGCCAAGCAAACAGACTGGGCGATGTCTATACATGCATACAACAGTATCGATGAGTAACTGTGTATAATGGGATATTTATTCACTGGGGTTTCTGGGTGAAATCAGATAAACAGAGATCAAAGCAAGTTAGTCAATGATGTCACTCAGAACCCCTAGGTGAAAGTCCTTCCCCTTATTGAGATACCCATCAATAATTTTGTTTTATATATGCCGCCCATGCGCTTTTTACCTGCTCCCACGGGGTACAGGGCAGCCGTACAGAGCCTGATGTCCTACCACCCAACCCAAACATCCTTAGCATTATAATCTCCTCCCACCATGGATATGTAAAAAAAATTACTCTGTGCTTGACACCCACCCCTCATACAATACAAAAGCATCCATACTTGGCACCCTACCACCTTCCCACAACACCCAATGTGCATGTCCTCTGAGCACTCTTCCTCATTCACAAGATAAACTCCTACCGGGCGCACTGCCACCCTCTCCGCCCACCTCTGCAATATGCTCCACTGACCCCAATACAAACAAGCATTATGCAAGAGCTAGTGGCTTTGCCAATGTGTTTTAGCCATGTTGTACACCAGCGTGGCTGCTGTTCAGTTTGGCTAAAAGTTAGTGGCGTAGAGGAGAGTTATGTGGAATGTCGTAGAATGGAAAGAGGAAGAGTAGAGTAGAGGGGAGTGGCATAGAGTGTCTCGTATTGGAGTGGCAGGGAGTGGAGTCGTGTATAGTGGAGTAGAGTGGACTAGCGTAGAGTGTATTGACAGAGTGTTGCAGAGTATAATGGCTTAGATTGCAGTGGTGTGGAGTGCTGCAGAGTGCAGTGGCAAAGAGTGGAGTGATGCAGAGTAGAGTGGTGTAGAGTGCATTGGCATAGAATGCAGTAGTGCTGAGTACAGTGGAGTAGAGCTCCGTGGCTTAGAGTAGGGTGTTGTAGAGTGCAGTGGTGAAGAGTGGCATAGAGTGCAGTGGTGTAGAGTAGAGTGGTGAAGAGTGCAGTAGTGTAGAGTAGAGTGCTGCAGAGTACAGTGCAGTGGCATGGAGTGGAGTAGAGTAAAGTGGACTGGTGTAGAGTGCATTGTACTAGAGTGTTGATAGTATGTTGGCATAAAGTGCTGCGGCATAGAATTCAGCGGCATACAGTGAAGAGTCATAGAATGAGAGGCGTAGATGAGAGTGTTGCATAGTAGAGTGCAGTAGTGCAGAGTGGAGTACAGTGGCACAGAGTGCAGTGGTGCAGAGTAGAGTGGAACAGTGCAGTGGCGTGGAGTAGAGTGCAGTGGCGTTGAGTGCATTGGCGTAGAGTGTTGGAGAAAGCAGTGGCGTGGAGTGGCGTAGAGTGCAGAGGCATAGAATTCAGCAGCGTACAGTGCAGCGCTGTAAAATGAAGTGGCGTAGATTAGAGTGTTGCATAGTAGAGTGAAGTGGCTTACAGTGCAGTGGAGCAGAGTGGAGTGGCGCGGAGTACAGTGGCATAGAGTGCAGAGGTGCAGAGTAGAGTGGCACAGAGTTCAGTGGCATAGAGTGATGCAGAGTAGAGTTGAGTAGATGGGTGCAGAGTAGACTATAGTATCGTAGAATGCAGTGGCATAGAGTGCAGTAGCGAAAAGTGGAGTGATGCAGAGTAGAGTGGCGTAGAGTGCAATGGCATAGAATGCAGTAGTGCAGAGTAGAGTGGCATACAGTGTTGTAGAGTGCAGAGGTGTAGAGTGGTGTAGAGTGCATTGGCGCAGTCTGCAGTGGCGTAGAGTAGAGTGGTGCAGAGTGCAGTGGCATAGAATGCAGTAGAGTGCTGCAGTGTAGAGTGCAGAGGGGTAAAATAGAGCGGATTGGTGTAGAGTACATTGGCATAGAATGTTGCAGAGTAAAGTGGTGTAGAGTGCAGTGACAGAATACAGCGGTGTACAATGCAGTGTCATAGAATGCAGTGGCATAGATTAAAGTGGTGCATAGTAGAGTGGAGTGATGTAGAGTGAAGTGGAGTGCAGTGGCATAGAGTACAGTGGCGTAGAAATACAGTGGTGTAGAGTAGAGAGGCAGAGAGTAAAGGAGCATAGAGTGGTGCAGAGTAGAGTGGCGTAGAGTGCAGTGGCGTGGAGTGATGCAGAGTGCAGTGGTGTACAGTGATGTAGAGTGGTGTAGAGTACATTTGCATAGAGTGCAGTAGTGCAGAGTAGAGTGGCGGAGAGTTCATTGGTGGAGTTTGCAGTGTTGCAGAGTAGAGTGTCGTAGAGTGTAATGGTGTAGAGTGGCACGGAGTGCAGTGGTATAGAGTACAGTGGTGCTGGGTAGAGTGCAGTTGTGTAGAGTGCAGTGGCGTAGAGTGCAATGACACAGAGTGGAGTGGCGCAGGGAGGAGTAGAGTGGTGTAGAGTGCAGTGGCAGAGAATAGACTGTTTCAGAGTGGAGTGAAGTGGTGTAGAGTGGAGTGGTGCAGGGTGCAGTGCAGTGACATAGATTGTAATGGCGTAAAGTGGTGTAAAGTGCAGTAGCATAGAGTGCAGTGGTGCAAAGAGATTAGAGTGGTGTACAATGGATCAGCGTAGAGTGCAGGGGTGTAGAGTTGAGTGTTACAGAGTAACGTGCATTGGCGTAGAGTGCAGTGTTGTAGAGTGGAGTGGTGTAGAGTGAAGTTGTGCAGAGTAGATTAGAATGGCCTAGACTGGAGTGGTGAAGAGTGGAGTGGCGTAGAGTGCACTGGCATAAGAGCATTTGCATACAGTAGAGTGGTGCAGAGTAGAGAGGTGTAGAGTGAAGTAGCGTAGAGTGGAGTGGTGCAGAGTGGAGTAAGGTGCAGTGGAGCAGAGTAAATTGTCATAGTGTAGTGGCATAGAGTAGAGTGTTGAAGAGAATAGTAACGTAGAGAGCAGTGGTGCACAGTGCAGCGGCGTAGAGTTGTGCAGAGTAGAATGGCGTAGATTGGAGTTGCACAAGATAGACTGGAGTGGCGTAGGGTAGACTATAGTGCCGCAGGGTAGATTGGAGTAGAGTAGGGTGGCATAGAGGGCAGTGGCATAAAGTGCAGTGGTGCAGAGTAGATTAGAATGGTGTATAGTAGGTTAGAGGAGAGTGCAGAGGCGTAGAGTTGAGTGTTACAGAGTAAAGTGCATTAGCGTAGAGTGCAGGGGCATATAGTAGATTGTTTCAGAGTAGAGTGAAGTGGCCTCAAGTGCAGTGGTGCAAGGTAGTGTGCAGTGACAGAGCAGAGAGGCATAGAGTGGATTGTCGAAGAGGTGAGTAGCGTAGAGTGGAGTGGTGCAGAGTAGAATGCAGTTGCATGGAGAGTGCAGCATAGACTGGAGTATGCATATAGTGGCATAAGACTGCCATTACAGACAACACATTTTCAATTGAAATGACCATTACATTTGCACAGACATACAGTTTTATTAAGAAGTCTATACAGCGCACAAATGAAAATACGTGGAAACAGCATCACCTAGTGTATTGTTTTAATCATATCAAAGTTTTTTTTCCAACATACTTCAGAATCAGAAAAAAATGTGCTTCAATTGTGCGCTTCTAATTCTGATGTATTCTGAAATACTTGCAGTTAATTTAAATATAATGTGCTAGAAAAAAAACCTTTCCTACTCTTAGTATCCAGCAAGATTATCACATAAATCCTCTCACTTTGAAGTCAGAGAAAGAAAAGTAAACACCAAGCTCCCTTGGAAGACAGAGCCTGACATTTGAGCTCTGTCTTTGAATGCACAGCAAATGTGACCAGAAAAAAACAAGATTTCCAGGCATGTTTACAGAAAGGAGCACTCGTGGAAGAATACAATGGGAGTTAGAGTGAAAAGCCTTTGCTCCTTGGGAAGAATGTACTCATCCTGGACAGCCTAAAACAAATAAAGCCATCTATTAGAAGGACAGAAAATGTGAGTTACAAACCACAAAGCCAACTGTAAGCAACAGGTGGAATGCATTCCCTGGGAAGCTTTCTGAATGTCCCCAAGATGTCTTTAGCAAACCAGACGGCTGCGTTGTCTGGTAGGCTTCGACCTAAAAATACACATATGGTGACCTGTCACCCTCCCTCTGTGCATTCCCTCCTGCTCCCTGCCTAAAGCCACACTATCCACTCTCACACAGAGAGCCAAGGGCCCGCACTCTTGAGACGAGCTCTGTGAAAGATGCCCATCTGCGAGGCTTTTTCTTTCTTCTCAACATGGATCAGCTGAGACCAGCTGATAGTGGTTGCCAGAGGAAGAGAACTTTCCACATGTCCGTTGTGCCTGTGGATGCCCAAGGAAGATGCAAGAAGGTCGGTTGATATGGCCAGCCACCACATTGGCGCTTTGCTTGGCTTTCTGGAGACCAGACGAGGAGGTGGAACACATCCTTGAAGCAAGCCATTTCCCTTATGACGTAGAAGCAGTCGAGAAAATGTTACATCCCTTTAGTAATGGTGGATACTCTATCTAACCACAGATTCCTCCAGGCGCCAAACTGGATCTGGAAAATTTCCACATCAATACCTCTGCATGTCACTAAGTGGTGCGATGAGGCTCTGCACAGGCTCCATACCACCCTAGAAGTGAAAGAGTGGAGCGGCATATAGGCACCACCTCTGTGCGCTGACATCAGTTTCTTGCTCGACTCTTCCTATGCCCTCAGGCACAGAGTGTGAAACAATTGATAGTATAATTTTTCCAATTCCTAACTTGGAACCTTTTAAAATATTAAAAAGAAGCCACTCCACAGAATGTGGAGGCGGAAGAGCAATGAGGAATCTGTCCTTAGAGAAAGTATCCAGCAGACAGAGTGTTACTTGCTCCCCAATGTGAAGGTTATGTACAGTGGTCTCAGGCCAAAAAGTCCTGCAGTACCGAACGAGGAAAATGCCCTTTCTGTCAGACATGGATATCAAGTCAGTAGTGCTTTATGAACGTATTCACCGACCCCCATAACGCAGCCTCAAAGACAGGCCCTCTGTATGCAACGCAGTGGTAGCAGCCTTGGCTCTGGCTGAATGTGCTTTGAGGCCTTCAGAAGGCAGCGTCTTTACCAGGACGTAGCAGACTTTGATGCAGGGGTCTATCAATCAATCAATCAATCATGTCACTTATAAAGCGCACTACATACCCGCGAGGGTCTCAAGGCGCTGGGGGAAGAGGGGGGTGGTGCTGCTACTGATCGAAGAGCCAGGTCTTGAGGAGTCTTCTGAAGGCCAGTAGGTCTTGGGTCTGTCGGAGGTTGGTGGGGAGGGTGTTCCAGGTCTTGGCGGCGAGGTGGGAGAAGGATCTGCCGCCGGCGGTCGTTTTCCGGATGCGGGGGACTGTGGCGAGGGCGAGGCTGGTCGAGCGGAGCTGGCGGGTGGGGGTGTAGAAGCTGAGTCGTCTGTTGAGGTAGGCTGGTCCGGAGTTGTGGAGTGCTTTGTGTGTATCCACCTCAACAAAGTCCTCTTCTGCACTGCCTTTCCTTTGTTCCCCTTGGAAAACCCCACAAAAACCTGATCTACCACTAAATGGTCCTTGGTTGGATCATAAAACCTCAAAGCCCTTTTGGGGTACAGCTGATGAAGCTTCTCCTTATATTTTAAGGGATGAGGAGACATGAAGAACACAGACAAAGTGATGGATTGCCCAATGTGGAAGGGAGTCATGACTTTAATCAAAAAAGACACCCGAGTCCTCAGCAAAAGTTTGTCCAGAAAAAAGGTGGTGAGCAAGGTTGCACCGACAGTGCCTGAAGTTCACTCATGAGGAGTAGACGTAATCACAATGAGGAAGACAGTCTTTCGAATCAGAAGATGCAACAAGCAGCTGTGCATCATCTTAAAGGGAGTACAAATTAAAAACATCAAGACCAAGTTAAGGTCCCGCTGTCTCATCCCAAATAGGGTGGGAGGGAAAGTGTGTGTCAAACCCTTAATAATAGATTCACAAAAGTTGATTTAAACAAAGACGGTTGGTCCGGCAAATGCAGAAAGGCTAAAAGGGCCAACAAGTAACCATTATTAGTCTCCACTGAAAGGCATTGCAAGCTAAAATGTAAAAACAAACAAAAGGACTTCCAACTATTTTGCTTGTAAGGGGTCAGTACTGCGACAACCACACTAAGCCACAAATTTGCCCCAACGCCCAGCATAAATTTAATGAAAGCTCGTCTGACGGCAAGGATGACATCCACCAATTCAGGTGGCAGATCAAACACACTCAATTACTTCTGGTCCATGCATACAGGTGTATACTGCATAGATTCGGATGAAGGGCCCTGCCCTGCTGCTGCGACAGGAGATTCTCTCAAAGTGGGAGCCTGGTCGGAGACCAGATGCTCATACCCAGAAGTGCCAGGCACCAAGTTCTCTTCGCTCAGAGACACCAGGAAGACTTAGGCCTGGTTGTTACTGAACTTTTTCAGAACTCAGGGCAGGACAGGCAGAGGTGGGACGGCGTACAGGAGTCTAATGTTTCATTCCAATCGGAATTGACACTGCAGATTCTTGACAGAAATGAAAAGATCTACCCACTGCTGGTAGATGCCTTGCACTACCTCAGGAAGTAGACTTAATTTGCAATCCGCCAGTCTCCACTAGCTGAGCTCATCTACCCTGGCATTCAAGGATCCCACCAAGTGGTTCTTAATCAGGTAAATTCCTGACACCCCAGCCAACTCCAGGAGCATAGAGCCAACTGGCACAAAACCTCACTCCACCTTGCTTGTTGCAGTACCACGTGGCGATGGGGTTTTCTGTGAAAACCTGCACCAGCCTTCCTTTAATGGATGGCAGTAAGGCCTTGAGTGCCAGACAAATGGCCTTGAACGACTTAGAAAGATATTGAGTTGGGCTTTTGCCAGAGACCAGAGTTCTCTGATGTCCCTAAATGAGCCCCCCAACCAGGTAGTGACACATCCATCAACACCGTCAGCTGTGCAGGTCGTGAATCCTGTCCTGCAAAATCTGGATGTGTCCATTAGATTTCCTAGGTGCTGGGAACAGCTGATCTTGAACTTCCATTGCAGAGCCCACATGTGCCACCTGGCGCAGTCAACCAGGGAGATGCAGGAGGCTATGAGGCCAAGAAGCCTCAGAACTGCTCCCATTAGATCCAGGGCAGAGCTGAAATATCGGGATATAAGGCTCAAACGTCTCGGATTTGCTGCGGTGGAGGGAAAACCTTGCATTGTTTACAGGATAGCTCTAATGAATGCTAACCTCTGCGAAGGACTCACGTGTAACTTCAATTTCTTGATCGTAAACCTCAACAATATAAAAGGGTTCGTCGTCATTTGTAGGTGGCCTACGACTGACTGTGGCAAGCTCCCCTTCAACAGACAGTCATCGAGGTAGGGGACGACTGGTATCCCCAACCTCCAAAGAAGCGGCAAGAACACCGCCATGAGTTTTGTGAACACCAGAGGGGCAATGGTAAACACCTCCTGCAGCAGAATGGAGAGCTTCCGTCTGAAAGTCAATGTGGGGTAGAGTTAAGATGTAGCGGAGAAAACAGAAAAGGTAAGGGTAGGCATAACCATGCTGAACAATCTATATGCCCCAGCTGATGAATGTGATGGATCGCCATCCTGGGGGGAAATACTGGATTCAATAGGATTGGTGTGTTCCGCTACGGGCAAATGAAAGTGACTTAGTGGCTATTGCTGCAAGGGAGGTGGACTAGGTTGAGCAGTGCCCATTCTGGTCTGCACGATTTCTGTCAGGTGACCGTACCAGGCCTCGGAAGGACTGAGGTGACTACTGCAATGATTGGGGTGACTAAACCTGTCTGTGCACAGCCCCCCCTGGAGTAGCCTGTGAATTTTCTAAACTGATGTGAGAACTAATTGATTGGGGTCAACAGTCCGAGGGAGGGTGCCATGGCTCTACTATCCTTGAAACACTCAAGACAGAACCAGCTTTTTTGCCAAAAAGGCTTGAGCCATCAAAGAGCATATCCATGAGAGAGGCTTTCATATATCCAGAAATCCATGTAGACCGTATCCACATGTGGTGGTGGAGCAGAACAATGTTGCCAACTGCCCTCCTCAGGCAGTCAGTAGTATATAGCCACAGAGGCCCTAAGGTCTTCCAGGACTGCCGGCAACATCTTGCTGGCCATGTCACGGCATGCATACAGCAGTCCAGCAAACAGACTGCGTTGACCCATCTCAGCGCCAGGCTGGCCAATGAGACCATTTATTTTCCAAATGCCTCAACCTCTTGAGGATCTTAGGAAGATTTGTAGGAAAAGAATTGGGGGTAACCTTACTGGTTGAAGCCTGCACCCCAAGCTCACTGGAACGTTCAGTAAGAAAATAAGAGTCTCCAGACACCAGACTGTGGCACCCGGCCACCTGCCTATTCACTGGAGGTCAGGTCCAGGGCTTTGAACAAGAGCCCATCAGAGTATCTGTGAGAGCCTCATTGAAGGTGAGCAAGGGCTCAAACGTTGCAAGCTCAGGCTGTAGAATTTCTGTGACAACCTTAGTCTTGTTCTTGACAGGGGGCAGCTGCAAATCCAGGACCTCAGTTGTCCCTTAGACCACAACCTTAAATGTTGCACTCTCTTCAGTCTGTATTCCAAGTGATGAGTCCAAACCCTTATCACAGGAGGTTTCATGCCCACCTGCATCTTGTAAATCCATATAAAAACAGTCATCATCCCAATGAGGAGGACAATCTCCATCCCCATCCATCTAGCATCATGTCCTTCTTGTGGTGTACCTTGTTCAGAGTCAGAGCTGAAAAGATAATGGAGCCTCTATTGGCATGACTCCCCTGGAGCAGGCATCGTGCAGAATCAGGCTGTATAACAACCGGTTGTGCTTTAGTGAATTTATAGCATGACATTGGTCGAGATCGGGCTGAAGTCAGTTCTGGGGCTGTCATGGAATCAGAATCATATTCTCTTCTGGTGCCAGCAATGTGGACACTGGCGTCAACGAGTGGCAATCTGGCCCAGGTCCAGGTGCTAGAGGAGGAATCTGTACTGGAGTCGGTACTGGAACCAGAACAGGATCCCAGGGGTCAGTCAGTTAATGGGAAGGCTCACCAGCGGCAACTTGACTGGAGGCGCCTGCTGATCCTTGGGGACTGAAGGCGTGCTAGAGGGAGCTGGAAAAGCCCTAAAGATCTGCAGCATTCCTCTTGATTTGCTGTGGTGTCGCCGATGGCCCATGAAATTAGGGGAGCACCAAGATCAACTTTGCCTTCGGGGATCATAGAGCTCGACTAACTTCATGCCTTTTGCTTGTAAACGGAGTGGCAGGATGGGGTTGAGCCCAGCTTTGTATTTTTTTTAATTTGCATTTAGACTTTAATTTGGATGTACTAAAGCATAGGGTTGCAATGGGCTGGATGAGTCCAAGAATCCCAAGTGAGTGTTTGTGGATAAAAGATGTGTTGGAATGGGGAATTGTTAAGGAACAGCATATGAAACCGTACAGATGATACAGTGGGCGGGGATTTGGAGGCCTTGGGGGGCAACGCTGACCACCTTTAATGAATATGCTGCAGCCGACGGGGCTCTAGATCGGGAAGACCAGAATTGAATGGAACATTGACATGTACTGTAGGTATGCGACTGAAAATTATAGTGAACCTGGATGGCTACTTATTCCCTAAACAGTGCATTATGTGTTGGGAATCGATGGACCTGCTTAGGTCTGCGGGAGGGATGATTGCATAGTTGTATTTTCTGATTATTATACTGACACCTATGACCATGCACTTTATGTTGTGTTGAACTATATAAAATTTAAAAATAAAAGTTTTTAAAAAAAAGTACAATTTGGATGTACCAGAGAACTCACAGGAGAACTTCAGCCATGAGGTAGACCTCTCGTAAGAACAGCCCCGGAAGCAAGTCTGAGACCTGGAGTGGGACGTAAGTGAGGGTCTTGACTCCTTTTATGTTCAATAATACAAGCTACAGTGCTTTCCGCCGGGTACCGCAATTGAAAGGTAATCTCTTCTCACAGTGTAAACTTTGAACTGGGTAGCTTAGTAACAAATTCCAGAAACACAAACAACAATATTTAACGCATCTATTTCACAATGAGAATAGACAGTGAATGCAAGACAACACACCACACTCTTCTTAATCAGTTTTGTATATTAAAAATCATGTTCCTTCATATATGGCAATCACAGTTAAAAAACACGAGACATGACTTTAGTGAAAAAGAGTAACAAAGTGCAATGCTCTTTTATATACAATACAACAAAGAGACAAAATATATTTTAAAAAACTGTCCTTTTCATCAAATGGTTCAACATCCACCCTCTAGCAACATTAGTTCAATTTCAGGATGGTTTGACCGAAGACATAAATAACATTGATGTTTTGACCCTCGGTGTATGTGTTAATGAGTCCACATCACGACGGGCCTTCCTCAGGACAGGTGAAAATATTGAGGACAGCCACGCAGTGATCAGCTCGCAGGACCTCCTCCACACAGGGGTAGAGTCCACTCAATGACGTCAATCAAGAGAAAGGTCTTGTCAAGTCACCCAATTTGTGATTCAATGGATGTCAAGGGGATAACAACTAATTCCCCAACGCAAAATCGGCAACTGGGCAAAGTCCCAGCCCTCTTATACATATCACCAGATTCGAGTTTGTTAGGTAGAAGGCATCTTAGGTCCTCCACCATGGAAACAACGTTTCAGTCGCTGAGCGAAATCCTAGCCCGCTTTACATGTTGTTAATTGGCCAGAGTCCAATTCCGAAAGTTCTCCTGGCAATGAATGCATGCTCTCCGCAGCGTGATTGCAGGAATGTTCAGCAACATACAGCTTCGCCTCCTGGTCCTGGATCATCTTGGAGTATATGAGGGCACACTTCGAGTTGTGCTCTGAGCCCAGACGTCAGAGACACACCACACCTGGTGCGGGTCCGTGACAGACATCTGTTTTCTGCAATCACAGCAGCCTGTTTTAGAGTGGGACATTGGTCGCTAGTACAATTGTTTGAAGAACAAGTGTGAGAAACTACGTTGAGAAATCATTGCGGGCCGACAAATGTGGGAGTGAGCTCCAGATGCACATTGGAAGGCACTGAAAGAAAACTGAGAGTGAGATGGGGTGGTACTTATATGCAGCTCTGCTCTTATCACTTCCAGTGCGGTAGGGAGCCTGCAAGGAGTGACACTGCGACATCTAGTGGCCTGCAGGAGCATTGCTGTGGAAAATGTAGGGTTCCTGTCTGGCGACTGGGAGTATTCCAAAGTGAGGAATGTGTGGTTAGAAGTATCCATCAGAATAATCGGATTTAGAATCCCCTATTCACATTAATGGCTCTCTATGTGAGTCATATATATCTGAGAGAATATGGATGTATTGCTTAGCATTAAGGGCCAGAGAATGAGTCCAACAATGTGCCACTGAGTCCTGAAGAAAATATGCACAGTATTGTCTAGGCTTAAAAACAGGTAGCAGAATGTATTTGAATTTTTTATGCATTCTTAAGCATATGTCATCAGGGCAAGTTTCGACATGATGATCGCGACAGCAATAGTTTTGCGATAAGAGCATTTTCAGACATATCTCATCCACAGAATGAAAAAATAAACAATAGGTCCTGGGAAGGATAGACAGCAGGGAAGTTGCAATCAATAATGGACATTGGGAGACACTGAGTTACCCTTAGAAGCAACAGTACTGACCGCCTGCATAGACAATAACACTTAGCCAAAGTCAAAACACTGACTGACTCACTGATCGAGAATGTATAAAACGCTCCTTGTTAAATAACTCTCCTCAAGGGTTTTTAGACCAAAACGTCCGGCTAAATGGGACTGTCTAGATCCCAGGGATGTTGTGAAGCAAGGGAAAGATAATGTTTCTGTATTGGTAATCAATTGATGGATGAACACCTTACTTATAGCTAGTTCTTAGCTTGTGCCAGTGGTTACAGGTAGCAAGCACCAGCACTCATTTTTAGATCTGCCCTTTGTGATTATTTTTTAAAAGAAATCATGAATAATCCATAGATAATATACTACAGAGAGGGGCTTTTGGTCTGCAGGCTTATCCATTGGTTGGTTAAATTGTCATTCACATTTGCTTCCCTTCACCACTGCAAACAGCAGGGGGGCGAAGGGTCAGCCCACTTTACCCTATGCTTCACTTCACTTTGGGTGACTACACAAAGCCTGTGTGCATTGCTCACATCAACCTAAAAATAGTTCCCTTTCCTTCAGTGGCGAGACTGGTTCAAACTGTGCTTTTTAATTTATTTAATTTTTATTGTAACTTGAACTATCAACTATTTATTTTGCCTTCACTCCAGGTGCCCAGCCAGATAGTCCTGTATTTTCTGTCTGCTTTCTAAAGTTGTTGTTATAAAGTGTTTAAGTGACACTGTAACATTGCTTGAGTGCCTGAAATTTGAGTGCTTGTTTTGGTACTGATATATTTGTGTCTCCTTCACAAATAATAATAATAAATTGCATGGCGCATCTGAAAGGCTTGTTGTTTAAAAAAAAATCTAGTAAAACAGCCGCATCAGTGATGGAGGCCATGATGGGGTGGGCATTTTTAGGTCTCACGCCTAGCGTTGCACTGCGCAGCACGAGACATTTAGTAGGTGAAAAACGGGGATTCAGCACTGACCTAGGAATCGCACACGCTCGTGCGTGTGCGATTCCTTTGGCTACCTAATTGGCCTTTTCGTGCATCTTTTTATAAAAGACTGCACGCAATTAGCCAAAGGCGGGCGCATTGCTCCGCCCATGGCCTATTGGTGTCTATTACGCGCTTGGTGCGCGTAATAGACACCAATAGGCCATGGGAGGAGCAATGCTCCTCCCATGGCCTTTTGGTGTCTATTACGCGCTTGGTGCGCGTAATAGACACCAATAGGCCATGTGGTTTCAATTATCGTGCCCAGACACGGGCGTGATAATTGAAATCACATGCTTAGCTGTGGCGCGCGTGCGCGCACCACTTGCAGGCTTCTTTGTTTTCCCTATCGCGATCATTTTCACTCTCCCTCTCTCATTTTTTCATTTTCTGTGTTTTTATTTGTGCCTTATTCTAAGTGTGTATCTTTATTTATTTCTGTTTCTCTTGTATGTATGTATGTGCTTCTGTCAGTGTGTGCCTAGATATATCTTTTTAATGAGTTTCTGGTACTGCAGGCACGAGGGCTTTCCTGCAACGTGCTTTCCTGTAACATTCAGCGCGCCATGCATGCTTTCACTTTTATTTAGTACATATGAATTGTTGATGTCTACATGGGTCACCTTAGCGAGATCTGCGATTTTTCCGCACTTTCTTTAAAAAAGGCGGTCGTACGCCTTTAAGCTATTAGCATTGTAAATGACAATAGCTCAAACTTGTTTGGTTTTGTGCTGTGCTTAGCTGCCATCTTGGGATAGAACTTTTTAGTGTCGAATAGGAGAGCGTTCGCTTGCAGCTCAAGAACTTGTACGAACGTTCTGAGGTTTGGTGCAAGAGGCACACAGAGCCGATAAAAGGAGGGTTGTCGATATGGTTATCTAAGAATCGGATTTTCTCTAACAGGCAACATGTTGAAGGACGCGCCTTTATGTGTTCACAGATCGTAAAGCATTAACACATTTGAAAGCCGAATTAAGGACAGTGTTCACAAAACTAGTCTGTACCTGGGCGAGTTCAACATTTTCAACATACAAGTAAGGCTGCCTAGTTTAACTAGGTGACTGGCACAACAGGAAAGACGATTTAAACTGCACGTACGAGTACTGGCAAGAGAAGCCACTGCAAACTTTTGTGTTCGGAAGGCTGGGTATGATAAACACTGAAGACAGACCTCAGCTTACCCCTAACGGCTAAACAAAATGTCCCCACACTGAACCAATGGGACGGGGGTTGTTTGTGCAGAAGGCGTTGTTAAACCCTGACAGGTCCCAAAGCAGGAAGAATAGACAGTGTTCTAGGTACCTGTCTCGAGCCGGGTAAGAGTTCCCTTAGTTAAACGTAGATAGCCAGGATCTGCAGATTTTCCCCTTTGTTCCATAACATTTACTACTAAATGCAAATAACAGAATGTTGGTTGCTTGCTTTGGTTTTTAGGAAACATTGTTGGCAAATTGCTATGTTTCCATTTAGGTTAAGACATCGTGAGTCCATCGATACCAAAAGGCTCACAATGTAAATTTAGGATATCATCTTTAAACAATGCTCCTAATTTTCAAAATCAACCATGCACAGTCTGCATGGCAGTGGCATCCCTTTTCTTGATGCACGTTGGTTAATGTAAAACAAGCATTGGCATAGCCAATAGGTCTCGCCTTTGGTACCTTATAAGTGTTTAGCTAGAGCTATTGGTTTTGCCAATGTGTGGCTGCTGTGCAGCATGTTGAAAAGGTACAATAAAAAAAGAGTTATAATCTTTTTTGTTACCTTCTATATAACCAAGAAGACATCATGTACAACTGGCCGTCCCTCTTAGAAAATCAGAGTTAACATAAAAAATGTGTTCTAGCGTTTTAGTTCTTTTCTGAATGCAAGCAGTGTAAAGATACAAGTTATCCAGTCGAAAGGATGGTCATGAAGCTCTGCTCTAGTTGAGGGTCAAACTCAAAAAGAGGAAAGTCATTGAATAGCAAGAAAGCAAATGAGATTGACAAGAATGACAAGCACTAACAAACAGTGGACTGACCCAAAGCCCACAATATGTATAAATCTGAATTTATTTGAGACAGTAGGTCTTTGACAACAAACAACTAAAGCTGCCTTACGTATACCTTAAAAGGAAAGTATGGGGTGGGATTGGGATCTCTACGAGTATGCAACACACGCTCAGGAAAGGATTCTACCAAAGTTTGTGGGTCTCATTCTTAAGCAAATGAATAAATCTGCATACAAAAATGTATGACATCACGTGTCTGTACAGTTAGTTATTTTGAAAATTCTCAGCACTAATGAGCGCTGTTCATGCCTTGGAGAGCCTTGCTCTGTCTCTGCTGCACCTTGATGTTCAGAGAGCATGACTTACCATGTGCAGTGAAACATTGCCTGGCTTATGGCGGTAGCGTGTGTGAGGTGAGGTGTACATTGGACAGGTTATGGTGTACAGATAATTCCAAACTCTTTAGTATTTTCCGTTTTCTGAAATGTCCTTCGTTTAGAGATTTCAAGCGGTTATATTGAACTAAAAACGCAGGCCCATGCCCCTTTCTTTCAGTGTTTTACTGCTTTGCTTTTCTTTGGAATTCGCCTCTAGCCAGCAGACATCTGATGATGTTGGTGTTCTGTTAATATGCGGCGCTGCAAGCAGCATTGTGGTGAAAAATGTGACTGTTATCATTGGTAATATAAATAATTCCACACGTAGAAATACAAGCATTTGCAGTGCAATAGGTCTCGCATTTACGCGAGTTTGAGCTATTGGCATTGTAAATGACAATGCATTTTATTTATGTTTTGGTTTTTAAAACATAAATAAAAGGCATTGTCATTTACAATGCCAATAGCTTAAACTCTCGTAAATGTGAGACCTATTGCATTGCAAATGCTTGTTTCTCTTTACGTTTGTGGCCTATGCTTGCCATATATATATATATATTTTTTTTTTTAAATAAAAAACTGTAACAATCGCACCAACTTATCAAGGCTGGACCAAATGTCTTTACTAGTGCTTCTCAGGCACTGTATCTCCGAGTGCGCGAGAATAATGCAGAATAGAGAGAAAGAAGAAGGAAGAGAAAAACAAGCATTGGCATAGCCAATAGGTATCGCCTTTGGGGCCTTATAAGTGATTAGAGAGAGCTACTGTCTTTGTTAACGTGTTGCAGAGTATTGTGAATATTGTGCACCAGGTTTAAAAGTTATAATTAAAAAAGTGTTATAACCATTTGACACTTTATATATAACATAGAAAACATTATATACAACTGAAGTATCCTAATAAAAACTAGAATTAACACGAACAATGTGTTCTAGTTTTGTTGTTTATGCAAGGAAGGGGGCAGTGGGGGGAGGGGTGAGTGGAGATGTAGGGAGGGAGGGGAGGACTGGAGCGGAGGTGTAGGTAAGGAGGGGATGGGATGAGGGGGAGTAGAGGTGTAGGGAGGGAGTGGGTGGGGGAGGAGGGAGTGGAGGTGGAGGGAGGGGGTGAGTGAGGGAGGTGTAGGGAGTGAGGGTGGAGTGAAGGTGGGAGAGTGGAGTTGGAGGTGGAGAGAGGAGGGAGTGGAGGTGGGAGCGGAAGCGGAGGGAGAGGGAGAGGAGGTGCAGGGAGGGAGGAGAGAGTGGAGCTTTCATATGGGTTGGTGTGCCCAGGGTACTTTTGCCCCCTGTGAGTGTGATAGCTAACCTGCCCAAACTTTCACTCACTTTGTATTATTTTGTCCACACTTTACCTGGCCTAGAAAACAATTCTTAAAGATCTAAAATTCAAACAGGTGAGGCCTGCTATGTGACATCTTTTTATGCTTAGGAATGTTCACACCTGTGTATGCGTACCCAATTTTTTGAGCTGTGTAATCAAGCTTCAGGAGGCATGGACTTAATCTTATCAGGGGTTTGGTTTGAGGGATGGAAAATAAAGGTGTTATCTTATGTTTAGTCAGTTAGAGCCGGTGGAGCTAGTAGAAGCCCTTTTGTAGTATTTGCAACGCTCAAGGCCTCCTCTTATGTTTGACATGGAATTGCAATCAATGTTATATTGATCCGAACGTGCTTCAGATTTTATGTTATGTGCTCGGTGAAGTTTTATTGGAATCTGTTCTTTATACTATGCGTTTATGGTTTATTTGTATCTTTTATGGTTATATTTTAACCGAATAAAGATTTATCCTACTACTACTGTTTTTTGTCCGGTGATGTTTTCTTATCTCATTTTGCTTTTGTTGCGTCATCGCACCTTCAACTCCGTCCCATTCCCACCGGTGCCACAGTTTCAGCAGTAAAGGGGATATTTCACTGCCAAGTGTTGTAGCTTTGCGACACAAAATCCAATCGGAACAGTGCTTTAAATGGAAATATGGAAGTGCCGGTACTCACGCTACAGAGTAACTGCTCGCTGGTGAGAAGTGCCAGTACTCTCCCATTACATGTACTGCAGCAGTGCTGGGAAGAGCAGGTGCTCTCCGTTTCAATGTAAAGAAGTGCCTGCCCATTTAAAGCACTGTTTTGAAATGAAAACGTATTTTTTTCGTCAAAAATGAATTGTGTCACTTTCTCTTGTTCATGAGAACATAATTCCCTATCACGAAGATGCGTCCCGCACCTCATCGCTTTCTTCCAATGTTTGCTGCACTAACGAGCCACCCTTGAAATTCTGGAGAAAACAGGCTCCGTATATGTGGCTGTAGGGTAGGTCTGTGGGCAGTCCTGGATTTTAAACCGACTGCCTGCTTCCCACTGAGGTTTAATGCTCCCTATTTAATGAAGGGAAAGTGAAACTACAAGTCCCAGAATGCACCGTGCTATTGGTCAAAAAACCAGCAATGGCTACAGACGTGCAGTAACTAGAGACATACAAATATATACAGAAGCATGGAGTGCAAGCAACACCAGAGCAGCAGGCATGAATTATGCATCAACTCTGCTGTGTGTTAGAGTGGTTTGCAAAAAAGTTACACGGTCAAAAAACAAAACATCGGTGGTCTGTGGAGAAGGACTCAAAACGGGCCTGTTGACGTTCTCTGTGGATAGAAAGGTGCCATGAAGCTTTCTGCCAGTGTAGGAAACCAATGTGGGATCACACTGCTTATTGCAGGTCGATGTTTACAGCCTAAGTCTGATCTCCCAGAAATGTCAGCACTCGTGCACACGTCTCCAAGCGGCACTAGCGCCGTGAAGCAAGACAAAGTGTTCCCGCTGTAAGCACCACTGAGCACAAAAGTCAAGCCCTTCACGAGGCACTAAGATGAATAAGGGCCTTGTCCAGATCCCCAGCGATGTCACAAGGCAGAAGAGGAAAACTCGTGCCAGTGTATCTTGCAGGTCGATGTTTACGGCCGAGACAAACAAGGTGGTACGGAAATGAAGACAGGGAGACAGACAAGAGCAAACGTTCTGTGCAGAGCACCAACAAACCTTGCCACCTCACCCCGCTCACCTTGTAATGCTGGCCTTCTACATCTGCAGCGTGTTTTATCTGGTAGCAGCTTCATTCTGAGTTGTTTGCATAAATCGGAGTGAAGAACAACGGCCGAAGTACTGACAGGGCACAACACCGGGCTGGTATTTTCATTCACGGGCGAATCTTCGCCTGTATGGGAATATCTCACGTGAACTGTGCAATGCACCAGTGTAACCGCACATTGGTCGCTTTAACGCATTCTCTTGCACCTGCAATCCCCCTTCACGCATGGCTCTGACAACGGACTTCTTACCACAGCGGGCAGTGACTTTTTTGTCACGGTTTGGTTTGAATGCCATTACCGCAGTGGGTCCACCAGGGATGCTGTTCAACGGAGACGTGTGTCTTCTGTAATCAAGGAACAACAGTACAATTTGGAGGGAAATGAAGAAAGGGTGACTCAAAAGTCCCTTTCATCGTTTTGACTGCGCTGTTCTTTTAAAGCGCGGATGCAGTTGTTAGTTTCTCCGCCTGATTGTGGGGCACGTTACCAGCTCCCTGGGGGTTTTGCTTGTGCTGCTCAAATGTAGCATCAACTGGGCTCTCACAGCAACAAGCATTGGCCGCGCGGCCCCAAAAGTGACGCGGCCGCGAAAGTGAAAGAAAACAAGCACGCGAGTGGTGCGTGCAGAGAAAGCCAGATGGCAGCTCTGGTGGGGGAGGTGGGGGGGCAAGCAAGACAGAGAGGCAGAGCGAGGCGCGCGCGGGAGAGCGAGAGGAAAGCCCGATGGCGCTCGTGCCTGTGCGCGTAACCGCGCGCAGAATGCCACACAAAAAGCTGTGGTCGCATTTCTGAAAGCCCACTGACTAAATGTCTCGCCCAGACCAGCGCAAGCAAGCGCTGGCTCAGGGCGAGACCTAATGAGGAAAACAGTGACAAAGGAGGGAAGCAAGGATGAAAACAAACCAGATGTAATGAAAGAATGTGTAGGGTGGTGGAAGAAAGAGGCTTGAGGTGGAATCAAGACTAGGCAGCCCAGGTTTTTAGTTGAGCTGGGCGCTGACCCCTAAGAAACACTTTAGGTCCCTGTAGTTAGTTATTTTACAAATTAAGCATTAGTTATACCTGGGTGGTCATAGACAGAGGCAGGGCCGGCTCTAGAGCGGTGCGACCGCACCGGGCGTTGAAGTGGGGTGGGGGCGTGATTTTTTAAAATGTGTATTATTTTAAAAGCACCTGCTGCCTCATTCCTGGCCTCCAGCAACTTTCAGACATCAATTAAAATGTCAAGAGAAGTCCCGTGAATAATCGTCTTCCTGGAACCGGAGGTTTGTCCAGTGGAAGTTTTGACTCATCCTAAGGTAGGGCAGAGGGTTAAAATGCCTGCTGCTAAGAACGTGTACCATGCAGATAAGGAAATGAATAGAATGTAAATAGGTCAGTGGGTTACTGGGTTACTACTTCTGTAAGAGAGCTCCTTTTGTTACTTGTCCTATATAAGTCAAAATCCTAATATAGAACATTGAGCTATTAACTGTCATCCTAGAGCTGCATGCAAACTGCAAGGTATATGTTAGAGCTATATGTTTTTTGCCCAGTCTTTCATCATCCTAATCTTGTGAAAAGGGTTCATTTGGGTAGAAAACAATTCTCATTATGAAAGTGAACCCCTAACAATGATGCTGCATATTAAATTCTGAATTTGTGCTTTTCCTGAATAAGAACTTAAACTATATTGCCTACCAGTATCGATGACATGTCACTGCTACACTACACCTTGTAGTGTTGTCTGATGTAACATTTCCTATACACTGATTTACACACATATGACTGTCTCAGTGCAATGTGTGTGTGGTGTAAAGTGCTCTGACACCTTACACTGGTATGAGTGGCGTTATAAAACTAAATGAATCTGAGCGACAGTGGTTATGTCAGTGCTTAATTTGAGCCAGTGCTTTCCGGTACTTAGCACCGGCACTTAATTGGTTTCCGGTGCTCGGCACCGGCACCTAATTGTCAACACCATAATTTAGAACAGTCTACCACATGGTGGCGCTGCTCATCTAATTTAGAGATGAGCAGAACAACGGTTGTTTATGAATACAATATACATTAAAATACTGCTAATACCTGCCTCCCCAGCCATTCCTTTAGCTTTGGGGACCTGGAATAATCTGAACTCTCGCATTTACATGCGAGAGAGATGGTTAATAGTTGTTTTGGCAGCGATGACAAGGGCGATGGGTGGTGCAAGCTACAGTGGCCTCCTGGTCAGAGCCCTGGCACTTAATATTTTACAAATTAAGCACTGGGTTATGGAGACTTGAGAGGCACTGTTAAAGGGTGCTAGTAAGGGAATCCGTGTCAGAGGTGGTCATCGGGGGGCGCCAACAGACATTGTCGCACAGGGCGCCACCAGTGCCAAAGCCGGCCCTGGACAGAGGTAGCTGTGACCATGGGTCAGTCCTGCCCAGTTTCCCAACGACAATCTCCATTTCTGTCAGCAGGGCTCCTGACAGATTTGAAGGAGTGTGTTACGTTAGGAAGCACCTAACACACTGTGGGATGTAGAATCGTGCATGCACTAGTTGGGGCGTGGCTTAGCAGGTCACGATGGCGGACGCTCTGCTTTAGAGCTCTGCAACAAGCTCTCTAAATTCTAAATTATCCTAAATGAGGGCACAACCCTCTGGCTGGAAAGATTATGCATTGAGGAGGAGACGGATCCCTGGAGAGCTGTCATCTGGTGGCGAGGGAATTACCTGCAGCTGGGAGGAAGCTGCCAGGCGGAATCTGCGTGGTGACCTGTGCTGGGGAGACAACTCAGCTCTTTGGCCTTCTCGGCTGCTATGGCCTAGCGGGTGGGATGTGTTTGCCAGCACCGGGCCTTTGGGAAGAGAAAAGAAGAGAAGAGAGGGGGAGAGGAGAAGAGAGGAGAGGAGAGGAGAGGAAAGGAGAGGAGAGGAAAGGAGAGGAGAGGAGTCTAGTCTCCCAACAGCGCTGCCCGGTGAGTGACCAGGTCAGGAGACTTGGAACCGGAGCCCGGTTGCGGGTCATGGGTTTAGCCTGAGTACATTGTGGGCCCCGCCCCGATGGTTTCCCTGGTAGGGCCCACAGAATGTTGACGGGAATGGCCGACACATTGGCAGCCCTGCCAAGTGCTACGCATGTAGAGTTAGGTTAACGCATTTGGTCGTTTTTCCCACATTACCGCAAAGACCCAAGATTGTCACACAATCCGAAATATCAGCATGATAGATTTCCCTGTGCCTTGCAGTGTGCTGTATAGCTAATTTCTTAAATCGTTATTTGGAAGTTGCACAGTGATGTGTTTAGCCTCTGTCCAAGGCTGTCATTTGCCCAGGTAAGTGTTCCAACAGCGGCGCTCCTCATCTTCAATGGCAGCAGTGTGTTCAGATGACCTGTTGGAGCCTGCTCCTACTTTGATCGGAAAAATTATGTAAACAATCCACATAGTACCTGCTGAGCACTTCAGTCTCATGAGAGAGAAGCCCGGCCTTGACCGGAGACACAAAAAGAGAGCATGAGAGAGCACATTCTCATGCACTAATTCAGCCAGGTGCCGAGAAGAGCACGGAGAAGAGCGAGGCACCTGAACCTGGCCTGTCACTCAGCATGACCAGGCCTCAGACTAAAAAACCATGACTCTAAACAAGTAAGGTTCCAGCTCTCTATGCAGCCCTTGGTCCAGGCTAGCAGCTGCTGCGATGTAGCCCCATGCGGTACACTGTGCCTGTGCTTGCAACCACAGCCCGTCCACATGGGCTGAGTGGCCACGCCCCCCACCTTTCTCCCCACAAGAAGAATGTCTGTCAGGCTGAGAAAAGGTCAGCCTGACAGACACTCTTCTTGTTCAGGTCAGGCAGCTAGGAGCTAGATATGCACTGAATGTGCAGGCCCCTGGCTGCCTGAGCTGCACTTTGCCAGGCTGAGGATTTCACAGCCCTGTGAGTGTGACCTTCTCAGCCTGGCAAAAGTGCCTTGAGGCCCTTCACCTCATGATGAGGGGCACCATCACTGATTGCCTCGGACCTTGGCGCTTCAGTGTGAGCTCTGAACTGCCTAGGGCTGAGTGTCAATTAGTCATACCTCGTCACAGAGTGTGGTGGTGTCAGCAGTCTCACTGACCCCATCCCACTCTGACGAGAGAGGGATTACTGCCTTCCCTCCTTGGCTGAGCACTCTTGGGACCTCCGAGGCTTCCCCTCTACAGTGAAGATACGTTTTGTGTTTTTTTTGTACGTTTGGTGTGTATGAGTATATTTGAATATATGTGTATTTGTTAGTGAGTGTTGTGAATGGGTGTGAGGACATTCATCAGGGGCAGACGGGAATAATGATGGCACGGTGCCCCTGACTGGTGGGCACCCTATGTCCACCTGACATGGTTGAAAGGATTGCTAGAAGAGAGCTGGGGGGCAAACACAAGTACTTATTAGATCCCGGACAATTAGTGTAACAATTGAACAGGGACCACTGTCTCTCACTCTCGACCTTTACCACTATAACAAGCCACGTCCGGCACAGGAGTGCACTCTGACATCAGAGCTGAGGATTGATTTCCCTGGCACGTATCGCTCATTCGGAGAACTGTCCCTATCAATGGGAGAGGATGGCTCCTGCCGCCCTGGGCCCTGAGAGGTGGTGCAAGGGCCCCGAGGGCAGGTGGGTCCGAGGAGATAGAGGTGACTGATAAGAACATTTGTAGAAGTGCTGTCTTCTCCGGCTGCCCCGGGCCTTGGGTAGGTTTGAGCGCCCCATTTATCATCCTGTGAATCACGCTATGCTACAGTTAACACGGCCAAGGGCAGGCCTGCTCAGTCCTCCCGCAAGGGCACCCTGGACAAATTTGTTGACGCTGCCCCAGATTGTAACACACTGGGGAGTGATGTCAGACCTGGCACTGATAAATCTTACAAGCCATCTAATCCTCTAAGGAATTGCTGGAGACCAAGGTGTTGTACAGTCAGACGTCTCCTTACTCTGTCAAGGACTATAGCAAGTGAAACCAGATTGGCAAAAATGGACGATTCTTCAAAGATATGAAACAAACGACTTCCAGGCTGACAAAAGACAACAAAATCGTTGAAACTAAGAACTGAAGACACCGAGAGTTGAGCATGGGAGAAGAAACTTTGTTTCTACTCATTCCCAGAAACATCGATATATGAGTGTTGGTTCGCTCGCTTCCTGAAGTGGTGGGTCTTGGAAAGTGTCGCAACAGACAAGCTGTCTTAGTGTTTCGGTATTGAGCGGCCCATCATAGACTCACTGGAGATCACCATATGGGCTCCTCCGCGACAGGTAATAGTACTTGTCCACAACTATAAAGACAGAGACAAAGTCCAGTCCGCTGCTAGTATGGCAGAAACAGTGTTGTAGGACTCCTAACACATATTGATCTTTTCGGACTTTACAAAAAAAGTTCAGAAACTCTGAAATGTTTAGGTCTCGCCTGAGCCAGCGCGCATGCGCTGCTCTGCGAGGCAGTTAGTAAGGGCTTTTCAACTCTGAACACACGCTCGTGCGTGTGCATTTTTATTTATTAACCCGCGATTGGCCTTTGCATGCGTCTTTCTAAGAAAGACAGCACGCAATTGGCCCAAGGCGGGTGCATGTCCCGCCTTCTTTCTCCCCTGGCCTAGGGTGCTCAGGAGCGAGCATCAGCGCCATCTGTTTCCAATTATCGCACCCGCTCTCGCGTTAATTGGAAACAGATGGAGCTCGTGCTGGCCCTGGTGCATTTTTTCTCCAAACGCAGTGCTTTCACTTTCGGCCGCGCTTGTTTTCAATTTCATCTGCCCTTGTTTCCCATGCCCTCGGAAGGTGCCTGGTTCTTCTTTCCCTCCCACACTTACAAGGCACTTCAGAGTCATTAATCAACATGCTGTAATCAGCATGGAAATAAACTGGAAGGTGACATGTAATCGCAAACAGAATTCGGGACCTGTGAAACAACCCATACCTGTCAGCTTATCACAATTACACTTTTACGCGCCTATCTCTCTCTCACGTCTTCAACACACTTCCAGGCACCACGCCCCAGGACAAGATAAAAGCAACTCACTAGTCGCTCGCACACGACACCAAAACTCTACCATTTATTGATTCACAAAAATAAATACAACACTCATCCAGTAATGCACTCCTCCCAGCGTACTACTAGCCGATAATGCGCTCGGGACCCCACAATTGGGTATAAACCGCTATGTAAATGCGATAATGCAATCTTATACATGCATGCTGCCTGTGTAACTGGTACATTAACTGTCTACTTACAGGGTCAGTCACGTGATGAAAAATGTACATTATTATGCAGAAAGGAATAATGACATCTCATTTACTCAGAATAAAAAAAATACAATTCGAAAAATCCTATTGGAATAGTTCTTGACTAGGGAATTTATCCTTTTTAAAGTGATCAGGTAAAGTGTTGCTAATATTTCCTCTCTCTTAAAAAGCCAACAAACAATGTTATTTCACACATCAATAAATAATTTCCAAACACTAGTGCTGCACAGTGCGGCGACAACATTACCTCACAGCCCGTGCCCCTGCATACATAGCACTCTAATCACTGTGTTCTCTAAGCCCTGTCGTGTCGTGCCTGCATGCTTACAGTGTCTCAAAGCGCTTTGAAACGGCAGCCAGGCAGCATACGAGCGCTACATCACAATTTTTAAACAAACAAAATAGGTAAGGTGCTCTTTGTTACTCCTGTTCTTTACAATGCTGCCCTTATGTGTTCGAAACCAGACCCCTAACCCCCAAACACACACATAGCGCCCAAAAATATTAAGCGGAGCTCAGAACACCAGTCCGGTAATAGCGCCAGAGGTAAATGAGGCTGGGGCCTGGGGGTGAGTTTGCATGAAAATCCATTTATTTCCCTGTGCGACTCGCTGCGCTTTGTTAGCGTTCATTGCGAAATTCTCTTTTCACAGAGCACTGTATAAACTGGATCGCTTCTGGGTGCTATTTGTAAATATAATGCTGCGAAGGATGTCCCAATGAGAACACAGGAAATGAAATTGACGCAAAGCAATGGCAGAATACACGCTTTTCAGGTTGGGCAGGTCCAGCCCCCTTTAGATTCATTTCACGCTTTGCATCATGGTATTCGTAGTCTCTCAATTGTCATTCATTCATTCATTCTCAGCACTGTAATTCTTCACAAACATATGTTGATTTTTCTTTAATATTTGTCAAGAAAAGAAAAAGCATCTACTCACAGTGTAAACAATGACGCAATTCAAAGGGCAAGGGACAGAATTGCCTCACCGGGGGCGCATGCACCCCCGCGCAGGAAGCAAGGCTTTGGCGGACCACGTTAATATGCTTGAAAGCGTGAGAGCTCACCCCGACAAATCAGCTCGTTCAACATTTACAAGTGCTCGCCCCCCGTTGAGGGATTCATTTCACCCGAGGCATTATGGGACTTGTAGTTTTTATATTTTCCGTTCATTCATGTTTTATCGCCATTGTAATTCACGACATGTACGTACTTTGCTTTCTTTTATGCTAATCAGATAAAACCCCACATTTCTGTGCAGTTAAATCATTTTGAAAGGCAAATGGAAGAGTCCCTTAAATGACCACGTTGATAAGAATCCCCCTGCTGTCTTTTGCCGCCAATTTATCAATAACTCCCAAAATGAAGGAAACACGTTAAAGTGGCTTTTAAGTCATCTTTCCTTGTATTCGTTCCACATTTCTTTTTACTTTTGCACTTTCTATTGCTACCGGTAACAATGATCGGGGAAGTGAACAAAATGCAGTCAGCGCTTCACACCACATAGGCGCTATGCTGAGCACAGAAGCAAACAAGCATTTGCAATGCAATATGTCTCTCATTGGCGAGAGTTTAAGCTATTGGCATTGTAAATAACAATGACTTTTATTTATGTTTTTAAAATCAACACATAACTAAAAGGCAATGTCATTTACAATGGCAATAGCTCAAACTCGCGTAAATGCGAGACCTATTGCATTGCAAATGCTTGTTTTGAAGATGTAATGAAAAGACTGGGACTGCAAGCTTAAGGTTATCTTCTAAAACTGTGCCTACTTCGTCGAGTCTCCTAAGGATGCATGAGAATGGGTAGAACCAAGACCAAGTACCGTAGCTCCCAGACCCCTCTGGCTCTCTGTAAGAGAGGACGACAACAACCCTGTTCGAGCAGACCCCGCTTGAGACAAGTCAATGATCCGAGATTAGAGGGCTGATACAGTAATCAAGTGGGATGGCTCTCAGGAACAGTTTGACTTTCACCATGGGCCACACAGTGATGGAAAGGACCGAACACCCTCGACCAGGGAGGAATAGGGCATCACTATGAAGCATGAATGACATCTGAGGACTATGATGAATCACCCCAGGCCGGGGACACCCCCAGTGGTATTTGAAGATGCCATTGCCCCTGGGGATAGAGGTGTACACCCTACACACTCAGACTTTACTAAGGGCTAAGGGCAAGGAGGACCTACCTGCCCTTAGATCATATACTTGTCTTCAAAGCTCCAGGACCTGACCCGAGGACTACTTTGATTTGTTGTTTTTTTGTTTTTCTCGTTGTGTGGGAGGGGTCAGGGGGAGGATTTTGCTGTCCTTTCTCCATCCCCGTCTACCTTTGATTGGCCTCAAGGCCGATGTTTCATGAAAGATGCATCAGGTTTCGAAGTATGGAGTGGGAGGAGAGAAGTTCTCAGTTTGCACACTCAGGGCCAGTGTATGCTTTTCTAGTTGTACGTCTACACCACAAAAGCATTTCATGGCGGTTGACCCTTCGCACTAACGCCCACTAGCCCCAGTTTGGTGTGTTTGAACATAAAAGAGCTCCAAAATAAGGTTAAAAGAGGGGCAGTCGTTAGTACTGCCAACCAATACAGGGCTGACATACTCTTGTTACTGGAGACGCACTTAAATGGGTGACTTCTGCAATTGTCTTAATGGATATGATGTTCTCACAGTAGCTCATCTGGAGTTGGGCAGATGTCTCAAGGGGTGGTGATAATGACACACAAACATCTTCCATTCGTGGTGATACACACAAGGAAAGATGGAGAGAGGTGTGTTATGGTGACTGGTACACTATATGACCAACACCACTCAATGTGTTCTGTTTAAACACCACCACTATTATCTAAGAGTTCCCTGTCCAAAACTGGATCTATCCTACGGAAGGGACAACTTTGACTATCAAAGGTGGGTGCTGTAGTGAATGGTCTGGTGGAGTACACATGCAACAGACCGGGTTCCCTCCTTACCAGGACCCCACAATCAACCTTACTGGCTGAGTTAATGAGATCCGTTGGATTAAGTGACATAGGGCGTATAGGAAATTGGGTTATTAGTTCTGCGCAAGTAATAGGTCCACAATTTCCCCTTAATGGGAACCAAGCACCCCATTGTAGCGCTTGACTCTCTCAGTGTAGCGAAGCAGAGCACTCCAAGGCCTACTCAGGGGAGGTGGTGTGGGCTAGTAATCACCATTCGCTTGCAGGTAATAATACTCCATAAATGATTGCCCAGTCAGTGCTTTTTATTTAGAAAAAGGAAAAGTACATGTATTACGCACATTACTAAAAAGCAAGCCCCTAGAGAGAGCTGCACTCCCACTGTAGGAGAGTAGGATCTGCTTCTTATAGTTACCCCCACTTTTTGCTGATGTTTCACTGTTTTTCGACTTAGCCAGACTGAGGCCCTGCTAATCAGGACCCCAATCTAACTGCTTTCTACTCTAAATTGACTGTATACTTTAGGTACACTCCAGATTGGATTCTGGGGTACCCTTGTGAGTCCCTAGTATATGGTATACTATGTACCCAGGGCATAGGTACCCCAGAGGCCTACCAGGGGCTGCAGCATGTATTGTGCCACCCCTGGGAAGCCTTTTAAAATGACACAACAGGTCTGCTACAGCAGCCTGTGTAAGGTGGTATATGCACCCCTTACTGAGATATAGGTTCCCTATACCTCTCCATATCACTGCACATGTAAATCTATCAGTCACCCCTATGGCAGGCCTTAACAATCCTGAAGGCAGGGTGCTGGGTTTCATGTGAGAGGGTGCCCATGCATGAGCAGAGCCCCTCTGCAGCTTTCAGAATCTTTATTCCGGGGTTGTTTGTGATGCAGCCAGACCATATACTCAAGTGCATTATAACCCCGCAGTAAATGCTAACTTGAGAATGGCTGCATGGAAACATGTCGTGTTTGGTGTCAAACACCTTGGAATCATACCTCCACCCCAGTACTGGTATGGGAGGTATGATTCCTCCCTTCTGGAGGGAACCACATGGCATCACTGGTACACCCGGTACCAGCTTAACAGAACCCTGGCATCACAAAATGAATGCTGCAGCCACAGACACAAGTCTGACCTCCTGCTGCTGGACGAAACTCCGGCAGGGGAGGCCTGAACAATAGGTTTCCTGTCACAGGGAGGTGTGACCACCTCCAAGACAGGCTTTAGTGTATTGGGGCTGGGTGGGGGCACTCTCAGAGTGCTTTGAAGTCTGCACTGGGGGCACATTTGGTGTCCTGTGCATAGTCCAGCTCAAACCAATTGCAGGGGCACACAGCCCCTGCTCTGGCGCGAAACTGGACAAAGGAAATGGGTGTAGCCACCCCTCTTTCCTGACCCTCCCATAGGTGGGTCCCCAGAGTTTGTCCAACCCCTTCCTTGGGTATAAAGTAGGAAACCCTGACTACAGGACTTTAGATTACACCTGGACTAAACTCTGTTACCAGAAACCAAGTACTTCGACGATCTGCACGACGCTGGACGACTGAGGAATCTCCCTTGGAGTAAAGGAGTTACTCCCCTGCAAGGCAGGCACCTTTAACGCAACTGACCGGTTGGCATCTCTGAAGCTCCTGCGGACTCCGAAGAATATTGCCACACAAGAGGTGGGTTCCCGAGGTCTCTGAGGTCGATCTGTGCCCACAGCAAGTCTGAGGCCCGTATCCCTCGTGGAGACCGTGCAACCCGAACCCCTGGACACCGCGACCATTTGCAGAAGCATCAGCTTTCCGGCGACCCCTGAGGCTGAGCTTTGGGTTACTTGTAGCCCTGACCCCGAGCAATAATTGCACCGAAGATTGCAGGCCTACACTCAACGAGTGTTCCGTGGGCCGCCATTTCTTGATTCCTCTCGAGGTCCCTTCGCGATCCCTGGTCCGTTGACCTGTGGGTCCCCAAGAAGGCAACTCTAACTTTTACTGGGCTTCCCTGGTTGCTCCAGACGTGCCCTGACTCTCCATCGCTTGGGGAGTCCCCAGGACCTTGCTGGTCCGCACAGAAACATCTTTTCTCTTCCTGCGTGGGTTGCTGTTCCCAAGGCTTGTTGTGGTCAATCCGATCACCGAAACCCCAGCACTCGACATCCTTCGTGGTACAGCTCGAATCCGGCTCCTGGTCATCGTCGATGTCTCCAGGACCCTGTGGCTGCAGAGTCAAGCTTCACCTCTTCGCACCTGAAGCACCCGACATCGGTGGGCATTCGATTGCTCCGCTCCTGGTCACTGGCTAGTGACCCAGACTCTGTCCCCTCTGCTTTCAGGTTCATCACATCTTCGATCCAGGCTTGGATCCACCCGGACACTTTTCTTCATCACGGCAGCAGCACTTTGCAGCAGATCGCCATTGAAAACGACGACGATTCCCGACACCCTTTGACACCTATGCACCCGGCTTCCCTGGGTGAGGCAACTCGAGTACTCCGGTGCTCCCGTGGGTGTAGGCCCTAGAACCCCTCAAGTCTAAAGGGGTTTGCTGAAAGTCCTCTCCTAAGTGTCCTTTATCTTTAAAATTCCAACCGCGACTTTCCGCATTGAATCCTACGGCGCTCGCGGCAGTGTTCTCACACTGCACACGTCCCCCGTGGGTCCCCTGTGTCACTACCTTGGGTGGTTCCTTGGGGTCCCAGTGATTCTACGTGCTCTAGGCACTGTGTCTAGTCAAGTCGTGGTTCTTATACCACTTTCTTTGTATATGGTTTGGTCTCCCCCTGGAGCCCACTGTGTATTGTGCTATTTACTGTCGTTTTAATACTGTGATACTGTGTATCTTGAACTCTAATCTCATAAA
This sequence comes from Calotriton arnoldi, assembly GCA_963921515.1. Taxonomy (NCBI): domain Eukaryota; kingdom Metazoa; phylum Chordata; class Amphibia; order Caudata; family Salamandridae; genus Calotriton; species Calotriton arnoldi. Next base: position 46,481 of record CAWUFW010017639.1, on the reverse strand, counting down.
GGGATTAGTAGTTAGTGTTTAGAAATAAATACATATATTTTATATATATCTTGTGTGGTTCTCCTTTCATTTAGTCATTCAAGAGGTTATAATCTGGTAAACCAAGCTGCTTTACACTCCTTCAAGACTTACCCTGAAGGCTGCTCTCCATAGCTACCACTAGGCTAGCTTTCAATAAAGGTTGTCTTTAAACCTATCATCAATAAGGGTCGTTTGGACTGGTGCAAGGTGCCACTATAACTAGTGGACAGCATATGCCAGGCCAACTACTCACATTGGTGTGCAGCGGTTGGATTCAAGCTTGCTATTGCTTTACCAGATAATCTCTTTGAAGTGACTAACTGAAAAGCACTATAGGCACATAGGTACATATAAATCAAGTTTAAAATACAGTAAGTTCGACTGAACTTAGAGTTGTGTGTCAAGGGCTTAGCACACCCTTTCTACAACTCAAGAGAGTTTCAGTTCCCACTACAGTAGGTAGGTGCATACACCACACCACACTAGAATGTCTTCAAGGCCTGAAGTCAGTGACTCCTTGCCCACAAGGTATGACCATCTCACATTCCAGGAATTGAGAAATATGTGTACCTCTAGGAGACTGAAAACAGGGAGACATGCAAGCACTCAACGCCTCATAGAGGCTTTGCTGTTAGATGACCTCAGAAAGACCCCAGGGTCTGATGAGGCAGGCAAGTTGGGTGGGGCGGTAGAAGAGGAAAGGCCAGGTAGTGAAAACTACTATGACCCAGACTCTGATGCTGGCCAGGGGGATCAAAATGATTCCAACCTGGTAAATCCAATTCTTCCTGAAGGAGAGGAAGGCCTCAGTGGCCCCCTCTTCACTCCCCCAGGAAGGGTTAATAGTGTACCAAGGAGATCAAGATCTCCTTCACAGGAATCTAATCGTTCTGGTACTTCTAAAGGGTCCTCTGCTTCTCATAAAAGGGCATCCTCTTATGAGAAGAAGTGCCAACTGCTTGAGTTTGAGACAGCTAAGCTCAGAATCAAGAGAGAGCAAATGGCCTTAGACAGGGAATCCCAGGAGCTTCAGAGAGCTTCACAGAAGATGGGACTAGGGTCCCATGGTGGCAGCAGCAGTGTCCCTAGAGGTAGAGATCATCCTCATGACCATAGGAACCTGAACAAGATTGTCCCTCCCTACCAGAGTGGGGATGACATCCACAAATGGATAACTGCACTTGAGAGGGCCTGTAAGGTACAGAGGGTCCCTCAGGAGCAGTGGGCAGCAATCTTGTGGCTCTCCTTTGCAGACAAAGGTAGAGACAAGCTCCTCACTGTAAGAGAAGAGGATGCTGATAATTACAAAGTCCTGAAGAGTGCTCTCATTGAAGGGTTTGGCCTAACCACTGAACAATACAGGTTAAAGTTCAGAGATACCCAAAAGGCACAGACTCAGGACTGGGTTGACTTTGTTGATTGTGCTTCTAAGGCTCTGGAAGGCTGGTTACTTGGCAGTAAGGTGTGTGATTTCAAAGGATTGTATAATTTGATCATGAGAGAGCAGATCCTTAACAACTGTCAAAATCAACTGTTGCATCAGTACCTGGTGGACTCTGATCTGACCTCTCCCCAATAATTGGGTCAGAAGGCAGACAAGTGGGTCAGAACCAGGGTGAGGCAGAAGGTTCAGAACCAAGGTGGTGACTCTAAGAAGCAAGATTCAAAAAGCTCTGATAAGGGTGGGGAGAAGGGTAAAGACCAGAAGTCTTCTCAAGGGCCCCAAAAATCTGCATCTGGTGGGGAGTCCCAATCAAACAAAGAAAAAGGCCAAAAGAAACCATGGTGTAAAATCTGTAAACAGAAAACCCATTGGACTAGTGATTGTACCAAGACCAAAGACTCAACTCCAGCCACCATTGCCCCCAAGGCAACTGTTCCCCCTAGTTCAGCTCCAAGTGGTGGTATTCCAAATAAGGGTGTAGTAGGGTTAACCCTGGGATCTGAGATGGACTCTGGCCTAGTCAGAGTTCCAACTCAGGCAGTATTGATCTGTGATGGAGGCATGGATATGTCCTCCTATGTGAGTCCCAGTAATCTGGGCAAATACAGACAGCAGCCTTTAATTAATGGAAGAGCGGCTTTGGCATTCAGGGACACAGGAGCAAGTGTCACAATGGTGACAAAAGATCTTGTAGCCCCTGAGCAGATCATACTTGGTGAAATGTACCAAGTGACCAATGCTAGCAATGTCAGGACAGACCATTCCCTAGCAGTTGTTAATTTCTCCTGGGGAGGGGTAACTGGCCCTAAGAAGGTTGTGGTAAGTGCAGACCTCCCTGTTGAATGCTTGCTTGGAAATGATTTGGAAAGTTCAGCTTGGGCTGAAGTTGAACTCAGGACCCATGCAGAAATGTTGGGCATCCCTGCAGATGTGTTTGCTATGACCAGGTCACAGGCAAAAATGTCTAAAACTGAACAGGCCCTGGATTCTGGAATAATGGACCAGGTGCCTGCCAAGAGGAGGCGCAGTAGGGTTAAGGCAGTGTCTTCCCCCGTGCCTCAGAATGCAGATCAGTCTCTTGAGGGAGATGATCTCAGTCCGGAAGAAGGAACTGTCCCAGAGGAGCTTGAACCTGATCAGGTTGAGTTCTTGGGGACAGGGGGCCCTTCCAGGGCAGATCTGAGCCAGGAGGAACTGAGCTGCCCCTCTCTTGAACCCCTCAGACAGCAAGCTGCTGCTGAGGCTGCTGGGAGTGCTAGTGGTACCCATAGGATCTATTGGGATGATGGACTCCTTTACTCAGAGTGTAGAGACCCCAAGCCTGGAGCCACCAGGAGGTTGGTTATACCTCTGAAGTTTAGGAGCTTCCTATTGACCCTAGCACATGATATCCCATTGGCAGGTCACCTAGGCCAAAACAAGACTTGGGACAGAATCGTCCCTCACTTTCATTGGCCTCATATGTCTGAAGACACCAAGGAGTTTTGTCGCTCCTGTGTTACCCGTCAAGCCAGTGGTAAGGCAGGTAGCACACAAAGGCCCCCCTGATACCACTACCTGTGGTGGGGGGTTCCCTTTGAGAGGGTAGGGATTTACATTGTTGGTCCCCTAGACCCTCAAACAGCATCTGGGCACAGATTTATCCTGGTGGTGGTGGACCATGCCACTAGGTACCCAGAATCCATTCCCCTCAGGACCACCACAGCCCCTGTGGTGGCAAGAGCCCTCCTGGGAATCTTTTCCAGGGTGGGTTTTCCTAAGGAGGTAGTATCAGACAGAGTTGCAAACTTCATGTCTAGTTACTTGACTGCTATGTGGAAGGAGTGTGGAGTAAATTATAAATTTACCACCCCTTATCACCCACAATGCAATGGTTTAGTTGAAAGGTTCAACAAAACCTTGAAGGACATGATTAAAGGTCTCCCAGAAAAGCTTAGGCGCAGATGGGACATACTTTTGCCCTGCCTTCTCTTTGCCTACAGAGAGGTTCCACAGAAGGGGGTTGGTTACAGCCCATTTGAGCTTCTGTTTGGACATCCAGTTAGGGGTCCATTGTGTCTAGTGAAGGAGGGATGGGAGTTACCTCTCAAACCCCTAAACAGGATATTGTGGACTATGTACTTGGTCTCCGCTCCCGGACGGCTGAGTACATGAAGAAGGCAACTAAAAACCTTGAGGCTAGCCAGGAATTACAAAAGGCCTGGCATGGCCAAAAGGCTGTGTTGACTGTTTATCAGCCAGGACAGAAAGTATGGGAGTTGGAGCCTGTGGCCCCAGCAGCCCTCCAAGACAAGTAGAGTGGCCCCCATACCATTGTTGAACAGAAGGGAGAGGTTACCTATCTGGTGGACCTTGGAACTCCCAGGAGCCCCCACAGGGTGCTCCATGTAAACAGACTGAAACCATATGTTGACAGGGCAGACATGGGCTTGCTCATGGCTACTGATGAGGGACAGGAGGAAGAGAGTGATCCACTCCCTGACCTGCTCTCACAGAACCCTGATGATGGATCAGTAGATGGTGTAGCCTTGGCAGGCAGCCTCACTGACCAGCAGCAAACTGATTGCAGAAAAGTTCTCAATCAGTTCAGGCATATGTTCTCTCTGACTCCAAGTCAGACTACCTGGTGCACTCATGAAGTGGACACTGGGGACAGTCTGCCTGTTAAAAATAAGATTTACAGGCAACCTGACCATGTCAGGGACTGCATCAGGACTGAAGTCCGGAAGATGTTGGATTTGGGAGTGATTGAACCCTCAGATAGCCCTTGGGCTAGTCCAGTAGTCTTAGTGCCTAAACCTCACACCCAGGGTGGTAAGAGAGAGATGAGGTTTTGTGTAGACTACAGAGGTCTCAATGCAGTCACTAGGACTGATGCCCATCCAATCCCTAGGGCAGATGAGCTTATAGACACTTTGGCCTCAGCCAAGTTTCTCAGCACATTTGACCTGACAGCTGGCTACTGGCACATCAGACTAGCTGAGGATGCAAAAGCCAATACAGCATTTTCTAACCCTAGTGGGCACTACCAATTTGTGGTGATGCCCTTTGGTTTGAAAAATGCACCTGCCACTTTTCAAAGGTTGGTGAACAAAGTCCTTACAGGCCTGGAAGCCTATAGTGTAGCCTATCTAGATGATATTGCTGTCTTTAGCTCCACCTGGGAGGATCACCTGGTCCACCTGAGAAATGTTTTAGAGGCCCTGCAAAAGGCAGGCCTCACTATCAAGGCCACCAAGTGCCAGATAGGGCAGAGCCAAGTTGTATACCTGGGCCACCTTGTGGGTGGAGGCCAGGTTCAACCATTGCAGAGCAAAATCCAGACCATAATGGACTGGGTTGCTCCCACTACCCAGACTCAGGTTAGAGCTTTCTTGGACCTGACTGGGTACTATAGAAGATTTGTCAAAGGTTATGGATCCATAGTGACCCCTTTGAATGACTTAACTTCTAAAAGAATGCCAAAGAAAGTTCAGTGGATAGTTAGCGGTCAAAAGGCATTTGATGACCTGAAGCAGGCCATGTGCACTGCTCCCATTCTGCAAAGTCCTGATTACTCCAAGCAATTCATTGTCCAAACAGATGCATCTGAGTTGGGGGTAGGGGCTGTGATATCACAATTGAATGATGACGGTCAGGATCAGCCATTAGCTTTTATTAGCAGAAGGTTGACCCCCAGAGAGAAATGTTGGTCAGCTATTGAGAGGGAGGCCTTTGCTGTGGTTTGGGCCTTGAAGAAGCTGAGGCCAAACTTGTTTGGCACTCACTTCATTATTCAGACAGACCACAAGCCCCTCTTATGGCTAAAACAGATGAAGGGTGAAAACCCCACACTTTTGAGGTGGTCCATTTCCCTACAGGGGATGGACTATACAGTGGAACATAGACCTGGGAGTAACCATGCCAATGCAGATGGACTCTCCAGATATTTCCACTTAGAACATGAAGACTCAACTGGTCAAGGTTAGTTTAATGTCCTGACGTTTGGGGGGGGGGTTGTGTAGGAGAGTAGGATCTGCTTCTTATAGTTACCCCCACTTTTTGCTGATGTTTCACTGTTTTTCGACTTAGCCAGACTGAGGCCCTGCTAATCAGGTCCCCAGTCTAACTGCTTTCTACTCTAAATTGACTGTATGTACTTTAGGTACACTCCAGATTGGATTCTGGGGTACCCTTGTGAGTCCCTAGTATATGGTATACTATGTACCCAGGGCATAGGTACCCCAGAGGCCTACCAGGGGCTGCAGCATGTATTGTGCCACCCCTGGGAAGCCTTTTAAAATGACACAACAGGTCTGCTACAGCAGCCTGTGTAAGGTGGTATATGCACCCCTTACTGAGATATAGGCTCCCTATACCTCTCCATATCACTGCACATGTAAACCTATCAGTCACCCCTATGGCAGGCGTTAACAATCCTGAAGGCAGGGTGCTGGGTTTCATGTGAGAGGGTGCCCATGCATGAGCAGAGCCCCTCTGCAGCTTTCGGAATCTTTATTCCGGGGTTGTTTGTGATGCAGCCAGACCATATACTCAAGTGCATTATAACCCCGCTGTAAATGCTAACTTGAGAATGGCTGCATGGAAACATGTTGTGTTTGGTGTCAAACACCTTGGAATCATACCTCCACCCCAGTACTGGGGTGGGAGTATGATTCCTCCCTTCTGGAGGGAGCCACATGGCATCACCGGTACACCCGGTACCAGCTTAACAGAACCCTGGCATCACAAAATGGATGCTGCAGCCACAGACACGAGTCTGACCTCCTGCTGCTGGACGAAACTCCGGCAGGGGAGGCCTGGACAATAGGTTTCCTGTCACAGGGAGATGTGACCACCTCCCAGACAGGCTTTAGTGTATTGGGGCTGGGTGGGGGCACTCTCAGAGTGCTTTGAAGTCTGCATTGGGGGCACATTTGGTGTCCCTGTGCATAGTCCAGCTCAAACCGGTTGCAGAGGCACACAGCCCCTGCTCTGGCGCAAAACTGGACAAAGGAAATGGGTGTAGCCACCCCTCTTTCCTGACCCTCCCATAGGTGGGTCCCCAGAGTTTCTCCAACCCCTTCCTTGGGTATAAAGTAGGAAACCCTGACTACAGGACTTTAGATTACACCTGGACTAAACTCTGTTACCAGAAATCAAGTACCTTGACGATCTGCACGACGCTGGACGACTGAAGAATCTCCCTTGGAGTAAAGGAGTTACTCCCCTGCAAGGCAGGCACCTTTAACGCAACTGACCGGTTGGCATCTCCAAAGCTCCTGCGGACTCCGAAGAATATTGCCACACAGGAGGTGGGTTCCCGAGGTCTCTGAGGTCGATCTGTGCCCACAGCAAGTCTGAGGCCCGTATCCCTCGTGGAAACCGTGCAACCCGAACCCCTGGACACCGCGACCATTTGCAGAAGCATCAGCTTTCCGGCAACCCCTGAGGCTGAGCTTTGGGTTACTTGTAGCCCTGACCCGAGCAGTAATTGCACCGAAGATTGCAGGCCTACACTCAACGAGTGTTCCGTGGGCCGCCATTTCGTGATTCCTCTCGAGGTTCCTTCGCGATCCCTGGTCCGTTGACCTGTGGGTCCCCAAGAAGGCAACTCTAACTTTTACTGGGCTTCCCTGGTTGCTCCAGATGTGCCCTGACTCTCCATCGCTTGGGGAGTCCCCAGGACCTTGCTGGTCCGCACAGAAGCATCTTTTCTCTTCCTGCGTGGGTTGCTGTTGCCAAGGCTTGTTGTGGTCAATCCGATCACCGACACCCCAGCACTCGACATCCTTCGTGGGACAGCTCGAATCCGGCTCCTGGTCGTAGTCGACGTCTCCAGGACCCCGTGGCTGCAGAGTCAAGCTTCACCTCTTCGCACCTGAAGCACCCGACATCGGTGGGCATTTGATAGCTCCGCTCCTGGTCACTGGCTAGTGACCTAGACTCTGTCCCCTCTGCTTTCAGGTTCATCACATTTTCGATCCAGGCTTGGATCCACCCGGACACTTTTCTTCTTCACGGCAGCAGCACTTTGCAGCAGATCGCCATTGAAAACGACAACGAAACCCGACCCCGAAAGACACCTATGCACCCGGCTTCCCTGGGTGAGGTAACTCGAGTACTCCGGTGCTCCCGTGGGTGTTGGCCCTAGAACCCCTTAAGTCTAAAGGGGTTTGCTGAAAGTCCTCTCCTAAGTGTCCTTTATCTTTAAAATTCCAACCGCGACTTTCCGCATTGAATCCTACGGCGCTCGCGGCTGTGTTCTCACACTGCACACGTCTCCCGTGGGTCCCCTGTGTCACTACCTTGGGTGGTTCCTTGGGGTCCCAGCGATTCTACGTGCTCTAGGCACTGTGTCTAGTCAAGTCGTGGTTCTTATACCACTTTCTTAGTATATGGTTTGGTCTCCCCCTGGAGCCCACTGTGTATTGTGCTATTTACGGTCGTTTTAATACTGTGATACTGTGCATCTTGAACTCTAATCTCATAAAGAGATTAGTAGTTAGTGTTTAGAAATAAATACATATATTTTATATATATCTTGTGTGGTTCTGCTTTCATTTAGTCATTCAAGAGGTTATAATCTGGTAAACCAAGCTCCTTTACACTCCTTCAAGACTTAGCCTGAAGGCTGCTCTCCATAGCTACCACTAGGATAGCTTTCAATAAAGGTTGTCTTTAAACCTATCATCAATAAGGGTCGTTTGGACTGGTGCAAGGTGCCCACTATAACTAGTGGACAGCATATGCCAGGCCAACTTCTCACTCCCACCTATAGAACAAAAGCACTAGCCTTGACAGTGCTTGAATATCGATGAAAATCCTAGTGGTGGGGTGGAGGGTGGTTGGTTCAGAATTTTGGTGACCCCAGAAACATAGGGCACTCCTGCAGTCTCTCCCCTCCCACACTTTCTTTTTAATGTTAGTGGTGCCCCTGCCGTCCTGGGGCCACCACAAACCAAAATATGCTAATGAACCTCACTTGAGGGATTGTGGTGCACTCCAGTGGGGAAGCGGTGAATATGAAATGAGCTGCTCTCCCGCTGCACCGGGGAGAGCCGCATTTCCTTTTTTTTGGTGCGTGATCTCGTGCCGATCGCTTCCTTTTGTTTTTTGGCAGGGATACCTGGTCCCACTTGGCTTTATTGCCTCGTTGGGGGGCAGCTCGGGGAGCCAACCCCCTGCTGCATCAGGCGGCTCCACACCCAGATAGCACACGTTGTTGCCGGCACAAGAGCCAGCATCTTGCTTCTCTCCTGCCCGCACCATGCAGGCAGGATTTCTTCTTGTGGTGGCCACCCCACTCACCCCAGACACAGGCACGGGGAAAAGGGGTGAGGCCACTGGCTTGGGGGGGGGGCTACAGCTCTCCCCCATTCCTTCTGAGTGCTGGGGCACAAAGATGCACTCCTGGGCCCCTTCCATTTATGGGTGGGGGGTGGGTGCCACGGCACTCTCCCTTTCATCTTTCGGAGTCGGCCCCCAAGGAGATGGGGCCACACGGGGTAACTGAGATGTGGGAAAATACCCCCATGCATGCTCCTTCCCCAGGAAAAATTAAGGAAGCAACCTGGTTTAGATACTCGGACCCAGGCCCACCCCGGGGGAAAAATGTTCTCGGAGTGAAGCCCCAAGCGCTTCGATCCACGCTAGAGGTCAAAGATCACCAACCTTAAAAAGGTCATAACTTGGGCCCTGTTGGCCTGATTTGGACAATCCTGCACTTATTTTACTCCGTGTGGTGAGCTCTATCCACCAGGGGCAGTTCAGAAGGCCTCCTGGCCACCAAGGTGGTGCACTTTGCAGGGAGCTGGTTGCCCTAGCTCTCTGCGCCAGCTTTCCTCCTGGTCTTTGTTCTCTGGTGCTCCTCTCCTCTTGCTTGGGTGCAGAAGTCCAGCTCTTTTCATCAAACGGTCCTCAGGGGACCAACCTCACTGGCCCTTGGAGAGACCCACTGGTCCTGGGGTCAACCGGAGCAGAGTCCTTAGCCCCTTAAGGCATCAAGGAGGTTGTTGTTCTAGTTGTCCATGGCTCCTGCGGCTATCCCACTTCAAAAAGTTCATAAACCACCCTCTGTTGGGCCCGGCCCACAGCCGGGTACCAACAACGGGCGAAATGTGAGCTCCCGCAGGAGCCTGAGGGACCGGTGGACTGCTGCAGGCCCCAAACACACTTACCTCAAGGCGGCCAGCCCGCCGGTGCTCTCTTGGGTGGCGGTCCTCTTTCTAGGGACATACTGGGAGACATCTTTGGCATCTCCATGTTTCTTCTCCTTCTTCCCAGAATCCTCTGGAGAGAATTTCTAGGATAGGAAATACTACCTGTTCCAAGATGGCGCCCTGTCCATTCCTTCCGATAGGATGTCCCGAATCCAATATGGTTGTCTAACTTCCAGTGATGTAATTCCTGTTCTGGGCCTATATAAGGAAGGTTTTTCCATTCACTTCTTGCGGCGCAACGCTCCAGGTTTCCTGTGGCCTGTCAGTCCTTTCTTGGCTCCTCCAGGTATCTTCAGTCTTCTCCTGTTAATTCACAGTTTGTCTCCAGCCAACCCAGCGCTCCAGTCTTTCCGTGGCTCCTTCCACAATCACCAGTCATCTCCTGTTGGTTGGGTCCTCAGCCTTGTATCTTACCTTGAAGCTCCAACTGCGCCCAGAAGTCATCTCTGAGTCTGCAGAAACATGGCTACTGAAAGGGGTCACCCATACCTCTGGCAATAAAGAACTGTGAAAACCTGGGCATCTGGTCCAACTTGCAGCCAGAAACTCTCCACCAGGCATCGGCTTTGTGACACTCTCTATTCCTTGTGCAAGCGTTTTTAAACGGGGGTGGAAAGTTCTAGAAGCTAGACACCCCTGGCCAATCCTGGGACACGTCATCACCTCTCCACCCCTGTCCCAACCTTCCTGCACAGGACAGTTCAAGATGGCGCCATCCAGAAGTCACACCTCCTCTAGGAGCCTCAGCTCCACCCCTCACTGACATCACTGCCAGGGCCTCTCCCACCAAAACATCAAAGAGGAGGCCCCTCCTATTTTGGCTCCAGTTGTTTGGGCTTCCTCCTTTGTTCCGTGGGCCTGGGCTATCCCCAGCTTTCTTACAGTGTGACAGCTAATTAACAGATGCAGATTTTCTTCCCCACCCCTTCCTCCTAAGGAGCTGAGGGAAACACTGATAATTTACTCCATTTGTGTGAAAAGGCCTTTGGTCCCTCTACTGGGGAGAAATGTAATCAATGTGGCCCAACAGGGTGAAAAAGGCCTGGGCTCTGATGAATTTTTAAAAAGTGTTATAAGTGCTGCAAATTAAACACAATAAAGGCTGTTTGTGGACAAAGTTTATTGATGAACCATTGGTAAAGTGGAATCCAGAATAAATGTGTTCTGAAGATTTGTCAAATTATAATTCACATTTGTAATTTTGAAGCTTTTGGTTCGTATGCTGCATGCATAGTAAAAAGATAACTTAATACAGAGCTGTTTCAAATAGAAGCAATCTGTTATGCTGTGAAATACTTGCAGTCAAATAAACAAAGGACACTTTAAAAGGAATTTACAACAGCATTGGCAGGAGACAGGAATTGGTAAAGTGTGGAATGTGGCCTGTGCTTACATCTGGTGGAAAGGTCCTCCACCTTTCACCTCAGACTCACCTTTCACCTCAGACTCTAAACACAAAGGCAACACTAAAGTAATTCTAAAGTAAAAATAAAAACAGTGGCACAGAAGGGAACTACCTTGTGTGTGGATGCACTTGTTGTGAAAGAGCGAAATATAGTCACTCCGGTGGCTGAGGTAGGCGGACTCATTTCCCCATGCTGTATGCTGAAGTGAGCGGAACAAAATGTGAATGACACAACAACAGACCAATGGATGAAGAGAGGTGTCTGAAAACCCCTTTAAGTAAATATATTATACATATAATTTTAATAATATAAAAATGTCTGGGCTATCGCCAGACGTACAAATGGTGCAAAAACTGCAAGCAGGAATCAGGTCAGATACAGAAATAAGGGAGGAAAATATATCTGAACATTGTTTCCTTTTTTTTTTAGCCAATGCTAACAATATTTCCTGCTCTTCCTGTAGATGTGTCAATGAACATATCAAAAGTACCAGCTTCAATACTACATAGTTTTCATGAAGTTTATATGCAAACAATATGCCTTCTCTAATTTCGAGTTCCATGTTTATGTCCAGAAATTCCTCCAATTGTATTGATTGCTTCTTCCAATCCAATTCTTTCAGCATGCTCCTTTCACGTTGATTGTTATCACCATGTTTAGGCCTTGCTTACCAGATAGACTTTACTGTCTGGTAGATGAAAGACTCTTGTGAACCATACCAAAGATTTACAGTGGGCTTAGAGCCAACCATTGCTTCTATTGGTTGCTTTATTGTCACTGTCATTTGCTTGCTTCATATTCGTCAACTTGCATCCCTTTTTGTGAGTTTCTCCCACCCAGGGAGTGTATAATTCGCTTTACATCCTTTTGACTGACTGACTTGTATCCTTCCACTGCTCACATTTAGGGAACTACGTGTTTTCCTTCCCATTAAGCACTCCACGAGAGTGCACGTGTTTCTTTGTTCGCATATTGTGCAGTGCTGTTTCCACACCTCGGCTACCTGCCCCCACTCAGTACTTCCCCGTTACCCCTCCCAACCCACTCCTCAGTTGCCTCCCAACCTCTTGCGTTACTTGTAAATTTTGTGCAGAGGCCCAGGTCAAAAAGGGGGGGTCGCTTTCTTTGTATTCACTTTTGTGTTCTGTTTATCAATGTGCTGTGACAATTGTGTTTTTGTATTTCCTTGATAAATGACTAAATAAACGTAAAAAAACGTTTGACATGCAATGGAATTTCATTGCGAACATGCTGTATTCAATACATTTTCCAAGCAGCTTTGATGGAGTTTCCTTTAACCACGGGTGGTAAAATATTATATCAGCCCACAAGGGGAGAGGATGTGGTCCGTCGGCTAGATTGCCGACTTTGGTGCTGGAAACCAAGGTTCGAGCCTCGGGGTCGCGTCAACATCCTGCGATTCTGGGCAAATAACTTCATCTCCCCGTGCCTGAATGTGTAACGTAACCGGTGCTCGTGTAAAGCGCTCCAATACCTTCGGGTCGAGTTCGCAAAAACTACACTTTGCCATCACACATTTCATTCTTTATCTCTTATCAAAGCATTCACAAATCAATCCATTATTATTATTTTTGGCACCAGCTGACATTTTTGTATCGCTTTTGTCAAAGCTCGAGTAAGAGCTTCAAACTTATAGCGAGTCCTCGATTTTTCCTTTCTGTTCAATTTCCAAATATTTGCAATCATTGTGAATTAATCCTGGGAGAATATTTTGTTGGGGATATTCGTCCACATCCGTTTATGTGCACGCCATGACCTACAGCTGCTTTACTTTACATAACACTTTCACTTAAATAATCTGTTCTGTTGAGCGCCCACTTCTGATTTATGCACTGTGCAGCGCTATAAAACCGCGCTAGGTCGAATTCCCGCTACAAAAAGCTTCTCAGACAAAAGAAATACTGTGGGGGTGACTCATCTACTCGTCTTGCTGCAATACAATGTTTGTTTACTTCAGTTTTTTTTTTTTTTTTCGTTCAAAGCAATGAACGAGCGCGTTTAGAATTTATATTATACCGAGTTTATTCACACAATGCTTTTCGCAGCATCTCATTGGAAATAAATTACATTTTTGGGAAGCAAACCCTGGAAGGGAGGGCCTCGTACGCTCTGTGGTGCCCCGGCAGGGTGTGTGTGAGGGTGGGGGCTGGGCGGGGGCCAGTATCTCATGACAGCGGCATGTTGGCAGCTGTCCTCCCCGCTGATTGTGAGTTTGAGCGCGGCTTCTCTCAGGCATGACAACCAAACTCCCGCCAGCGGAGACAGTAATAGCGGCTTTCTCTCTGCCTGTCAGACCGCTCTCTCCCGCGGTGCCTCCCACCGGCCCCACCCTCGCCGCTGTGCTAGGAAATTAACCCTATGCTAGCCTGAGAGGAACATGTCTCACTGACGGTCTTTCCAAACAGAACAGGTAAAGGGAGTAAGGGATGGACCGTGGGGTGGGCCATGACTCCTTGTCTTCGTGCCCAAATCTAGCTCTCTTTGTTTAATGCGCTGCTAGGACAGCTCAGTGGGTTAATGTGCCTGCGGCAGAAACCTGTGCTAAACCTACTCGTCACGTGGTCCAGCCCGAAGCAGGGCTAATCTGCCTTTATGCTTCGGGCATTGCTAGTCTATAAAGATAGCTCGGTGGTTTGGGTGTCAACTGCACAACAGCACATGCTCCCTTATGCATCCGAAAGGCTGTGTGTATGCATATTAAATGAGGAGAGAGCACATATATGACCTTGGTACAGCCTCCTGCCTCACCCTGTCTAACTCAATCATGTTACAAAGATACGGCCCTTACTACTAACTTGGGCACCTTCATGTTTTGGTCTTGAGGACAGAGTCTCTTTGAGTAGGATTATGAGTAGTTTGGAAGTAGTAAATGTGTTAATTATGTATGTATGATTGATGGTGTGTTGTAGAGATTACTGCTGTTGTATGTAGCAGGTGGTTCTAATCCATCTGCGCATGTGCCATCTGAAGGACTTCTGTTTGCGTTATACAACCTCATGAGAGTGTATAAGGATCATGCGATTAACGCCTCTTGTTAGGGTTTATTATACCCCCTTTGATCAGACTGGCTGTAGGGGGTTGGATGGGGGTTGGATACAATATCAACAGGGCCACTGGCAGGGCCGGACTGGCCGTAGCGGGCACCGGGCAATCCCCCGGTGCGCCGCACGGGTGGGGGCCGGTTTTGGGCCCCTGGGGGCCGTTTTTGTTACAGGGCCGTTTTTGCAGCATAGCTGCAAAATCGGCCCTGTAACAAAATCGGCCGAAAACCGACCCTGGCAAAGAGCTCGGCGGCAACCCCAACCCCCGGGGGCGGCCGAGCACTTTGCCAGGGCCGGTTGTGGTTCCCAGTCCGGCCCTGGCCACTGGAATTATGCAGCAAGAGAGGACACAATTATGTGTGGCAGGGTTTACTAAATTATGCAACAAGAGAATGCCAATTATGCGGCATAATGCAGCACATTTTGTGATCGTATCAGTTCATTAAATTGTTCTTTTTACACATGCTAACATTGGACAAAGGTTTCAGCTAATACATACTAATTTAACAACCAAATACAGCAATAGGCAACTGTAAGTTCAACAGTCAACCTTGGCAAAGTGCCTTCTGCTGCACAGGAACATGTCCCCACATTTTTAGTAACTTTTAGTCTGTTTGAGCTAGAATCAAATTTTTCTTTGTTAAATTCTGCAAGTCATGCCTCCAATGATGGATTATGTGGCAAATCCATAATTATGCAAAAAAAACGCCCCGGCCGCATAATCACATAATTCTAGTGGCAATCAAATAAAAAATGTAAAAAAATCAATAACAGCCTCAGTAATGACTGGTTTGAAATGGAAACTCAACAGGACAGTGCTGCCGGACACCAAGGCTGCCTAGTTTTGATTCCGCCTCTTTCTTCCTCAACTCTACATTCCTTGTCTCTTTATCTTCCTTTTGCAGGTTCTTCTTCCTCCCTGCATTGTAGGTCTGGTGTAATAGCACAGCTATCTACATTACCAATGCTTTAAAATATACATTAAATGGGTTATAGCTCTGTCTGAAGAGTATTTCTTCATTACCTCATGCTATTGGTTGTTTAGTATGTCATTCTGCCAGTGTAGGAGGGACTATTTTAGATCTCAAAAGCACACTGATTCATCACCCAAAATTATTTACCTCATAGTTGCATTGAATACAGAAACCAACAGCGTTTCTTTATTTTTTCACTGTAGCAGTCTCTCTAACACCCCTCATCAGCCAGGCTAACTTGAATCCAGTGGCAAAGTGAGCAAGGGACCCACGTCTGGGCATACCCCCGCCAACTTAGGGCGAACAAAGCGATACCAAAGGGGATGATGGACGGAGCGCTTGAGCTAATCAAACACTCACCCCCAGTCAACTGATCTGGGTTTAATCCATCATCATTCTTTAGCTCACTCCACCACCCCAGTTCAGACATGGCCATATGCAAATCAGTCTGACCCTGTGCCTCATGGGAACAGTCCAGCCCGAACTGCCAAGCCATGTCTTCCCTGGACCGGAAACAAGCATCCTAGGACCGGTTTCTGGCATTCCAGCCGTCATCAGCCAGGCTTGCTTGAATCCAGTGGCAAAGTGAGCAAGGGACCCACGTCTGGGCATACCCCCGCCAACTTAGGGCGAACAAAGCGATACAAAAGGGGATGATGGACGGAACGTTTGAGCCAATCAAACACTCACCCCCAGTCAACTGATCTGGGTTTAATCCATCATCATTCTTTAGCTCACTCCGCCACCCCAGTTCAGACATGGCCATATGCAAATCAGTCTGACCCTGTGCCTCATGGGAACAGTCCAGCCCGAACTGCCAAGCCATATCTTCCCTGGACCGGAAACAAGCATCCTGGGACCGGTTTCGGGTTCATAACCCTCATCAGCCAGGCTATCTTGAATCCAGTGGCAAAGTGAGCAAGACACCCACGTCTGGGCATACCCTGCCAACTTAGGGCGAACTTAGCAAAACCAAAGGGGATGATGGACGGAGTGTTGAACATAGCAAGCACTCACCCCCAGTGGAGCCAGCGCCCTCCTCACAGATGGACAAGTGTAAAGTAAGGATGTCTGTGATAAAAGAATAGTGAGAAACACCAACCTGAGTCTGTGCCAGTTGTTTCACAATGTGCCTCCGCTGACGGTTATGGTGGCCCACAAAAATGAGTTTTGGTGCCCACTACTGACAGCCACTGGCACAAATTAAGCACTGCGTCTGGCACACTCGCTGTTTGTCGGACGCTGACCTAACAGTTCCATCCAGTTTTGGACTGATATACAATGGTCCAAGGGTGAATCCTGCCCAGAGGGGCTTATGATGAGGTCTATGCTGAATATAGGCTGCACAAGGGGGTGGAGGGCGCTATATTAATAAAACCATACAATATATTCTGTACAATATACAGACACAATATATCCTTATTGCACATATATGTTCAAGTCCAGCTTTTTTTTTAGCTCTTTCTTGAACACAGGGTAGCTAGTATTCCCGAAAGGAACACCCTCTCGAGGTCACTGGGTTCGATAGTAACTAGACTGCCAGCTCACTGGGAGTGGCGACCAGGCCCTGGTACTTTTCTCCAGTGTATTTATTGATACAGCTTCATATAGCGCTGACATTACCCAAAGGCGCTAGAGCGCTTTACAATAGAAACTGGTCTGTACATAAGGTACAAATGTACATAATCCGAAGATGTTGATACACTATAGAGCAGACCATTACAAAGCGCACAAAATTACATTATCTGAAGAGATGGGTTCAGTTAAAAAGCCACGAAAATTGGAGTATAAAGTTGCAGTAGTCATAACATTTGCGTAACAGGATGTTAATCAGCTGCGGCCACCCCCGCCATCTTCCGTAGTAAGAGCCGTTCTCACTCACATGCCAATAGACCAGATTCCGACGGGAGACGCACGATTTTTTAAGCCAGAAGAGGCTTTATTTTAGCTGTGTCCCGACTGACATTGCATCTGCTTCAACAAAAGTCAATGGGGGGAAAGACATTCTCCCGATTTCTTTTTAAAATCTCCCGCCTTCCTGCTCTGAAATATTGGCATGTACGTTTAAAGCAAAAATGTCAATTTGTGTTATCAATAACAGAAGACGATTCAGTCAAATGTTGTAAGGAACACTGAATCATGGTGAAGAAGTAAATTCCTTTATTAAGTTGAGGAGCAAGCTCATCAGTATTAATTACAACGCAACAAAGACTCGCGATTTCGGACGCAACATTATTTACTAAAAAAAAAAAAAAAAAACGCGTTATCTATTGTGGTCAATGAAAGGTGGCTTAGTGGAAGCCGCAGTCGGGATCCCCCCTCGCTGCCCCCCAGCCTCGCTCCCTCCAGCTCTCTCCCAGCTGTGACCTTCCAGGCCTGTCACAAAGGGCCCCATGCTGCTGAGCCGGCTCCGGCGGCCACAGGGCCTCCTCCCTTCCCCGGCCCGGCCGAGGCTCCCAGGAGAGGCCTGCACAAAGGCGAGGAGGGCTCCAGAGAGCGAGGGGTGCTTTTCCAAGCTCCCCCGCCGCCAAGCACCCTCAGCAAAAGAAAGGCGCCTATTCACTCCTTGCAGATGCAGCTCGCCCTTCCGGTTTAATCCCAGTTCCCCCCGCCTTTGTTTCACGGTGCTGTGCCCTAGGTGTGCAGCTGAAGGAATCCCGTGCATTCTATTGCACTCACACCCCATGCCGAGATTTTAAATTGACCCACTTCAGGTGTGTTTTCTTGTATAGCACTCACTGAACACCCAATCGCCTTTAGGCGCTCCAAATTTTCTGCAGATAATGGAACAGGCCCAGTGAGAGTTTATGATTGTTCCTGCATCACACATTTATTTATTATTTATAAGTTTTATATAGCGCCAGCTAGACCCGGGGGTATCAGAGCGCTTTACTTACACAGGGGAACACACGTTGCATTACATAGCAAGACATAGGGATGCATAAAGATATAAGTCACAATAATACACAATAATAAAATGTTTTTAGTGAACGCTTTCTGCTACGGTTCTGCCGTTTCTAAGAACTGTAAATAACAGATACTACTATTTACGCATGAATGGCACTCAATTGATTGATTGATTGAATTTACAGGCCTCGAAAGAACTCGGGGACGAGACAGTCTTCCCATCTTTCCCCCATCCACCAGCTTTCTCACACTTTGTTACAACATCTGGCAGTGAACTCGTTCCAGTGACAAAGGCTGTCAGTCCTTCTTGTGCGCCATCTGTTCAGCCCTCAGGACATGAAACCTCTCGTTCTGAAGTCCAAGGCCCTACATTCTCCGACCTCTCTGTTCAGTACTTCCTCACTGGCCTGCGTACCTCACCTCTGGCGCCCGGCCTACGTGCCTCACCTCTGGCGCCCGGCCTGCGTGCCTCACCTCTGGCGCACGGCCTGCGTACCTCACCTCTGGCGCCCGGCCTACGTGCCTCACCTCTGGCGCACGGCCTGCGTACGGTACCTCACCTCTGGCGCACGGCCTGCGTACCTCACCGCAGGGGCCCGGCCTACGTGTCTCACCTCAGGGGCCCGGCCTGCGTGCCTCAAATCTGCTGTTTACATAAACAGAACACTGCTGACCCCTCGGTTTCCCCAGTGTCCCTCCTCCCCTTCTTCTCAAGAAATAGGAACAACTACTTACGTCACCGCACTCATCTCTTCTCCAACAACCTACCGACTCCCATCCAGTGCTTACTTTGTACAAAAATAAGTGCAAGGGCCCTCGTCAGGAGGCTACTGAACCTAGCACCCCCATTGCCACTACCAGTGCTGCCA
The DNA here is from genome assembly GCA_963921515.1 of Calotriton arnoldi. Classification (NCBI taxonomy): domain Eukaryota; kingdom Metazoa; phylum Chordata; class Amphibia; order Caudata; family Salamandridae; genus Calotriton; species Calotriton arnoldi. Next base: position 27,597 of record CAWUFW010017639.1, on the reverse strand, counting down.
ATGACAGTACCTATAAAACTACTAACCATCACACTGCTACTAGTGTCACAATTCAGACAGGTCGAGGCCCCTAAAGCCATAAGAACTGGCTTGGGCGGTAGGCATTAGTTGTTTGGATGTATAATGAATTATTAAACAACTGTTGTTGTGCTCATCTCTAAATTGCACAAACAGCACCACCATGTGGCAGCTGTCATAAGTGCCAGTGTTGACAATTAAGTACCGGTGCTCAGCACAGGAAACTACCGGCTCAAGTTAAGCATTGCTCCCATCCAATAAGATCTCCTTGGCCATCACAATCATCTCTCTCCTATCCTCCTCTGTCTAGAGCCATCAGCCGCCTTTGGTATAGTTAACCATGTGACACAACTACCCTTTCTCAACTTAACTGTCATCAGGAGTAGCATTAACTTCAAGACACCATCCCCGCCCCCCACCTCCAATGGGCATACCACAAGGACCTCTCCTTTTCTCGCTGTACTCCACCTTCCTTGGTGACATTGTGTCTTTATTTGGATTCTCGTATCGTCTGAGTGCCGAAGACACTTCCTAGTTTTACATCACACCTACAGTCGCGTCATTGACTGTCTCACCAAAACCCATCACTGCTATCGTCTGAGTGCCGAAGACACTTCCTAGTTTTACATCACACCTACAGTCGCGTCATTGACTGTCTCACCAAAACCCATCACTGCTATCGTCTGAGTGCCGAAGACACTTCGTAGTTTTATATCACACCTACATTCACACGTCATTGACTGTCTCACCACCACCCATCACTGCATGCTTCTTAGATCACTCTTGTTAAACTTCTCGGAGACTAAAGTCCTGTCGTTGCCAGCATCATCAGCTGCCATCTCTCTAACTGACCCACTCCGCTTCACCCCGACCTTTGTCCTTACTCCAAGAATCCTTGGAACCCGTTTCAACTGAGAAATTAAATTGACATCCTACATAACTAATACAGCAACCGAAGTCAACATCAATGACTGACCGCATGCAAGATCCGCGCTCTCTTTCCATTCAACAGTGCAAGAACATTCATTAACTCAACCGGACTAGGCAGGCTGGACTACTCCAATCGGTTACTAGCGGCCTTCCACTAAAATCATTTGAACCCCGGAAAAGGTTGCATATTTGGCAACCAGATCATATTTGGCAACCAGATGCGTAAGCATTCTCCCGCCTTATCTTACTGCCAACAAGCTGGCTGGCCACCAAAAACAAGGCCATATGTAAACTAATTGCACCTGCATTCACGGTATTACATGACATGGCCCCTAAGTACCTCTCCGACTACACACCTGCCTAGAATCTGTGATCTACTAAACAAAACCTTCTTGTCACACCCAAAACTTTGTGCCTCCTCCAAGTTTTCAAGCAACCACTCACCACAGGAATTCAAAACAACTTCCAGAGCTTACCTGCTGCTACCTAAAGGACACAAATAAATCCTAGTTCCTCATACTTCTGTAAATATATATATGTTTCATGCATGCGGAAATAAAAGTAATGTACGCCTGCCTCTGCCACGAACTACCTCAGAACTGGTGCAATTAATTAGCCCCTTAACGTACATTTCAATATTGAAATGTGATTGCGGAAGCGCTTGAAAAAACAGTAGAATCCAATTTTAAAACATCATTCCCTTGGCTGTTACCTCAGTCTTTGATTGAAATGTTATTGGTGCTTCTAAATAAATACTTAATGAATACTTTATATCACCACATTTGTCAGCAGCAAATAGTCGTATTCACTCAGCCATTCACTGGTGTCCTTTCGCCAAAATGTTAGTGCCAAGTTTTCCATGGTGGATGTAACACTATTTACAAGTAACAGTTGTTAAATACCACCACTTTGCATTCTGGGACTTATAGTTTCACTATTAACACTGCACGTATGGACTAAAAAATAAAGCATGAATAGTGCTGGTAGATAAAATGTCACCACCGCGACCACTTGACAGTGACACAAGATCACAGGGGTTGGTTGCAAACAGCCCGAGTCACAGGACATGCCAACACACTGATGGCCCACACCTTTCTTGTGGCGCTACAAGCGTCTCAAGTTTCCCAATTAAATGTGTATTTCATACATTTGTTGTTAATTTCTCTTTGCATTATGGTATGTGTAGTCCTCAATTTAAAAAGTTCGAACAGAATTACTGGCAACAAACACACCTAGGTGAGCAATGCCAACACAGAATCCGGACACACCACAGCTCTGCTGACAATCCAAAAAATTAATTTCTAATCTTCCCAAATAATTGGCTGTAAAGAGTTAAAACAGCACCCCTTATTCTCTTCAGCATGCAATATCTTTATATTCCAATCAGAAAATTGTATTCCCAGTAGAAACATACGATGCACAAGAGGTGTTTGAGCCAGGGGTTAAAAGTGTCGGTCTTGGGTCACAATTTCCTTCAGAGATGGACAAAAATAGAGACAGCAACACCGGTCTTCACCTCCGCTCCTATTGGAAGTGGGTGCTCACTGAATTTACTAACGGGGTGCATGGGTGGCGAGGGTCATAGTAGCAAAGGTGTCACCCCATTTTATTAGTAGTGGTGAAACCCTTTGCAAGTTGTGTGGGCCAGTCTGGGTCATAGAGAGAAACTGGATCCAAGTTCCTATATGTCATACATATGGATTTTCATATCAGCCGTCCACCCGCCAGCTCGCCTGGATGCTCACTGCGACCATGACCGACATAGAAAAGAGGAGCCATAGGGCCACTGAGCTCCCAGAGGGTAGGAGGTTTAGTCACCTCTGTTGGGTAGGTTGGTTCCACACATGGGTTTCCTTGTTCTCACTGCACCAAAATTTAGGGTGGGGAGCAGGCGGTGACATGATGCTTACTCGTTTGGTGTCTAAAGCCTAGCCAGATGACTGCACCGCCTCCCCTTGTACTTCTCTCCTGTAGATCACCCCTGCATCTACACCATTTTAAGGAGCAGAACATCTATGTCATACAAAGAGCACTCATTAAACACAAACCCTGACTCCATGTGCAAAAACATGGCTCACACCTATAGAGTTTGCCACGCATTTGCCACCTCAACAGAACACCCAACTCCTGTTATACTCTTACTGTGCACTACATCAGCTGCACACATTAGACACAGTTCCTGCCAACATCATGCATGTGACACGGCTCATGCAGTTGCCTAAGCATTTGCCACCTCAACACTATCTTCAGTTCGAGTTACTATCACACATCACCGTACAACAGTACTTATGAGACACAGCTAGCACCATCACTCACACAGCACTGCTCAAAGCCCTGTAGTTGGCTAAGCATTTACCTCCTCAACGGACTATCAATTCAAGTTATACTGACACATCAATTCCGTCACACCAACCTACATATCAACCACCATGAAGAAGTGGGAATTTAAACCTATCAAGTCCACAGTGAATGGCAAAAAAACATATAATGGGAAATATGCTTGAAATACATCCCTAGTAGCCATGGACAACCCTACACCACCAGCAGAATCCAACAAAAGGGCGCAGAGCCATAATTACAGGATCCAGCCAGACACTATCCAATACGAACAATCCCTAAACAATACTCTAGTCCACTGGTTCTTAACCTGTGGTCCGGGACCCCTAGGGGTCTGGAAAGCCTACTCAGGGGGTCAGCGACTGCTTCAAAAATGAAATAATATTAACAGGTTAATAAAGTGCATATAAACAAAGAAGAAAATGTACAAGTGGAAATGTAAAAACATTCTGAAAATGTGAAGGAATTTGAGATTGGAGGCTAAATGTTAAAGGGATGATTTAAATCTTGGCACACGGAGTAATTACTGTGGCCATGGCGGAGAAATTTACTCCAGCCATGGCGAGGGTACTCCACTTGCTGTATTAAGAGATATCCGCTGCCCCTGCGGACATCTCTTGCATTTCCAGGGAACTCTTGCATTTCCAGGAACTGCCGTGATGGCGGTACATGGAAACGCATTGTAAGTTTGATGGGCAGTTTCGTCAACATGAAGGAGCTGTATATAAAAAAAAAAAAATTCTTTCAAAAAGAATATTTCATAGCATGATTTTCTTTATTAAAATAAGAAAAAGAACCCTTAGTCATGGGAGCATTCTGCCATGGCGTGGGGGTCATTTAAAACATTTCACGGCCCCTTACTGCCACATATCTCGTGACGGGTAGTGAAAACTGGCTATGTGTCCGCTCACTCTAAATAGGGCTAGCGGACACATGGCCAAACCTCAACAGACCTTACTCTGTTGGGCGTCGGAGGTGTGTGTAGGCAGCAGAGACAGATTAGTCTCCGCTGTCTAAACACTGAAGGTCCGGCGGACTCTAAATGAGGCGGGCGAACCTTCAGGTTGGCGGAAAGGGTACTCTGTCGCAACAGAGTACCTTTTCTGCCAACGTATAAATCAGGCATTTCGTTAGTATCCTGAGATTGATTAGTGGGAGCAGTGCAAGTGCATCAAACAGAACATAATATTGACGACGAGTGGCCTCAATTGAATTTACAAACGCTTCAACCTTCCCATTACCATTAAAATTTTGATTTAACGTATCACCTATTAGCAGGTTGCCAGAAAAAGGGCTCCCTCTCACCATTAACATGTGTTTGGATGTATGGAAATGTACTTTTAGAGAGCACACAAAGTAACACTGTCTTGGTTTTAAGCTAACTGTAGCAGTATATCTAGATTACTGGATGGCTAACCAATTGTTTTGGAACAGGCCTAATTTAAATCCTTTGCAAAACATTATATGTTTATCTCACTGAGGAAAGGTAGCCCAAATGGCAAGTGTCAGAACAGAAAAATACCGGACGTCCTTGTTCACGCTGAGAAAAGTGAAACAAAGCTTGTTTTTAGGTTTCGCCTAGCGACGCAGCGCAAAGCGCTGCCCGCTATGCGAGATCTATTGTTGTCAACTTGGGTCGGAAGGGGGACAGGACATGTGCACGCCTACGGCACGGTCTGGACAGGAGATGTGCACGCGTATGGTGCGAGCAGGAGTTGTAATAACGCTGCAAGCCGTACGCATGCACATCAACTGTCTGTGCCGAAGCTTAACAGACAGGAGATGTGCACGCGTACGGCTCGCGGCGTTATCACAACTCCTGCTCGCACCATACATGTGCACATCTCCTGTCCAGGCGTGGCGCGCTTGCATGCACCACTCACCGGCTCTTGTGGGGACACTGCGCTGCTCCCCGGCTGGTCTCCTCGATCGCAGGGGGACTCGCCTCTTCACCCGGTCACTCTTTGTGGCGCATCAACACGCGGGGCTCCGTCTTGCTCACAGGAGCCCCGCCTGAAATCCTGCTCCGGCCGCATCATGCGGCATTCACGAAGGCAGGGTGGGCTCCCGCCGGACTTCCTCTACTGCTTGCCAGTGCGGGGTGGGCTCCCGCCTCGCTTCTCCGACACGCGGGGCTCCCTCAGCTCATGGGAGCCCCGGACACTTTCGGACGCGCGCTCCATGCCCCGCCCATGTCCCAGGCAAGGTTGCCTGACTTCCGGGTCGCGCTGAGAGCGGCCCGGAGAAGGCTTCCAGAATAGCTCGGGCTGCGGTGGCGAAACGCGGGGTGGGCTCATCTGATGAAAGATTGAGGTAAGGAAGGCAGGGGATGGGGAGAGGGGCAGGGGTGTGTTAAGGGGGTAAACTACATCAGTGGTTTGACTGATACAGTGCTGGATGCCGGCAGTGTGTTGGGAGAAGAATTAGTAATATTACGTGAGGCAAACTTTGTTCATTGTGTTCCAGCAGCATTAGGCTCAGATTTCTGTAGTAACTGCTTCTCAATAAAAGTATTGGCATAGCCAAAAGATGTTGCCTTTGGGATTTATTAGCTTCACCAACTGCTTTTGGCAGTGCTGTACAGTGTCAGGATGTTGTGCAGAGACACCAAAATAAACTAACAAAAAAATGTAAAAATAAAAAAATGACAAGACAGCATTCGGGGGAGAATGGACCAGGGAGACATGGGGGGAGATGGGGGAACTACTGGAAAACACATGCATCTATGGAGTCCTTAAGCAACAAAAAAAATGCGGGAGAACAATGCGGAAATAGAGGGGGAAAAGTACACAATGGAGGCAGCTTGAAAACGTGCATTCTTGAGCAGTGCATAAACAAAAAACCAAACAAACAAACAAAAAAAAAAAGCACTGTCTAAGCCAATAGATCTAGCCTTGGCATCTGGGTTCTATGTTTTTTTTTATTTTTACCTACACGATGAAGAGATTGATTTGATACTTTCTGGCCCACCCCTACTCAATCACTTAAACATTGCCCAAACAGCCGACTGGGACTCATTAACAGGCATGTCCGTTACCAAATCAGTTAAGGACTTTGTGGGCAAACACACCAGCTTCTCATGAAGACCGGTAGCTAAATGATATCGATTAGGATACTGGGTGGTCACACAGCCTAGGGGTACTAACATGGAATATTAATGGATTTGTGAGAACGTCAAATTTAGAAATTTTTAGGGAGTTAATTAACGTACATGAGATTGTATGTTTGCAAGAAACGTGGCTGTGCAAAGAAACAAACGATTCATGGGCCTGTGCAAATAAATAGGACAGCCAAGAGGAGTTAGCAGGAAAGCCCCTCTGGGGGGTTAGTAACCATGATATCCACCAAAATAGCCAACAAGCATTTGCACACCACCGCACCCTACAGATCCCCCGCAGATGCTGGAGCAAAGTCACCGAAGACCAACTCCAGACAAACCTCGCACTCAGCCCACCCAACGACCCCTCCAACCCCGATGCCGCCGCCCGCAATCTCAGACGATGGATGGACGGCTGCGCCAACACCTTAGCCCCGCTGAAAAAACCAACCTACAAAGACACCAGCAAGAGAGCCAGCTGGTTCACCCCGGAACTCCTAGCATCCAAGCGCACCTGCCGGAAACTGGAGAACAAATGGCACAGCGAGAAGATGCCGGACAGCCGCGCAACCCACAAAGACGCCATCCGCAACCACCATCACCTCATCAGGTCCGCCAAGAGGACCTCCTTCAAAGACCGCCTCGACAACAACGCACACAACAGCAAGGAGCTCTTCAGCATCGTGAAGGAACTCTCCAACCCCAGCTCCAACGCCAACGACATCCCGCCGTCGCAAGCCCTGTGTGATTCCCTCGCCACCTTCTTCCACCGCAAGATCGCCGACATCCACGACAGCTTCGACTCCCGGACGACCCCAACAGGCCCGACACATCAGACCCGCCGCACCCCATCGACCACGACCCCTTGACAGCCTGGGTCAACGTGAACACCGAGGACACAATCAAGACCATGGGCACAATCCACTCCGGCTCCCCAACAGACCCTTTTCCACACCACATCTTGAACAAAGCCGGCAGCTCCATCGCACCCCACCTGCGCAACGTCATCAACCTCTCCTTCGAGACCGCGACCTTCCCAGAGAGCTGGAAACACGCCGAGATCAACGCCCTACTCAAAAAACCCAAGGCGGACCCGAGCGACCTCAAGAACTTCCGGCCCATCTCCCTGCTTCCATTCCCAGCTAAGGTCATCGAGAAGATCGTCAACAGACAGCTCACCCGCTACCTCGAAGATAACAGCATCCTGGACCCCTCCCAGTCAGCATTCCGCAGCAACCACAGCACCGAGACCGCCCTCATCGCCACCACAGACGACATCAGGATCCTGCTGGACAACGGCGAGACGGCGGCCCTCATCCTCCTGGACCTCTCCGCCGCCTTCGACACCATCTGCCACCGCACACTACGCACACGCCTCCACGACGCAGGGATCCGAGACAAGGCCCTGGATTGGACCACCTCCTTCCTCTCCGGCAGAACCCAGAGCGTCCGCCTCCCCCCATTCCGATCCGAAGCCTCCGAGATCATCTGCGGCGTACCCCAGGGATCTTCCCTCAGCCCGACACTGTTGAACATCTACATGGCTCCACTCGCACGCATCGCCCAACAGCACGACCTCAACATAATCTCCTACACCGACGACACTCAACTGATCCTCTCCCTCACCAAGGACCCCCTCACCGCCAAATCCAACCTCCACGAAGGAATGAAAGCCGTCGCCGACTGGATGAAGTGCAGCCGACTTAAGCTGAACACAGACAAGACGGAGATCCTCATCCTTGGCTCCAACCCATCAGCCTGGGACGACTCCTGGTGGCCCTCGTCACTAGGGGCACCCCCGACACCAACCGACCACGCACGCAACCTGGGAGTCATCCTCGACTCAACGCTCACCATGACCAAGCAAGTCAACGCAGTCTCCTCCTCCTGCTTCAACACCCTCCGCATGCTCCGCAAGATCTACAGGTGGATCCCGACAGACACGAGAAGAACAGTCACCCAGGCCCTCGTCAGCAGCAGACTCGACTACGGAAACGCCCTCTACGCAGGAGCCCCGACCAAGCTCATCAAACGACTGCAAAGAATCCAAAACGCCTCTGCACGCCTGATCCTCGACATTCCACGCCACAGCCACATCACCCCTCACCTGAAAAACCTGCACTGGCTCCCCGTCGACAAGAGAATCTCCTTCAAACTCCTGATCCACGCACACAAGGCACTCCACAAAACCGGCCCAGCCTACCTCAACAGTCGACTCTCCTTCTACGTTCCCAACCGTCAGCTCCGCTCCGCCGACCTCTCCCTGGCCACCGTCCCGCGCATCCGGAGAACCACCACCGGAGGCAGATCCTTCTCTCACCGCGCCGCCAAGATCTGGAACACCCTTCCCCTCAACCTACGACAGACCCAAGACCTGCTGACCTTCAGGAGACGACTCAAGACCTGGCTATTCGACCAGTAGCGGCAACACCCCCCCTCCTCTCCCTCAGCGCCTCAAGGCCCTCGCGGGTAAGTAGTGCGCTTTACAAATCTTGTGATTGATTGATTGATTGCAATGCAATAGGTCTCGCATTTGCGAGACTTTAAGCTACTGGCATTATAAATGACAAACCTTTTATCTGTGTTGGTTTTGAAAACATAAATAAAACGCATTGTCATTTACAATGCCAATAGCTTAAAATTTCGCAAATGCGAGACCTATTGCATTGCAAATGCTTGTTGTTCTGTTCTTGTGAAGAAAGCATGGACAGCTGTTGTCCCCGCTGAACAAATTCGGTGTGTGGGAAAGAGGAATACAGCTCCATGCTGTGGCCTCTGTTGTGATTGCACTTAAATTCACGAGTGGAGTTGATTGTGCTGTAACTAGGGCCACAACTAGACTAAAACTTCGGGGAGGAGGGAGCTAACAGGTCAACGAATGGAGGCGGGGCCAACACTACAAAAAATGGGGCGGAGATATCCTTAGAACCAATACATGAAAATAGTGGTAAATCATGCATTTTTAATATATTTTTCAACCCCAATACGATTACTATAAACATAGTTTAGTGGATTTAATAATGTGTATAGGCTCGTGACATAGACCTTCCAAAGGAGGAATGAGTAATTTGACAACTGAAAAGCAGTTTCTGCAGATTTCAATGCACAGCACTTTAGAATTCAGTTTTCTCAAAGTTCTTTCAAGAGGATGACCCTGTTTGACAACTCTCCAAAAATTCCTTCTGTGACTGACAGTGAGCTCATGAAATATGTTTAATTCCACCTTCAGAAAGACGGTCCTCCCTGACTGCTGACCAAAGGTCCGTTTCCAGTCTGATCATCCGGAAGTTCAGACATATGCTTGCTGAAGGATGCACACATGTGCAAGTCTCACACAATGGAGCTTAACGAGTTATCACACCTGATTTCGAGTTGTGTGAGGGAAAGTCTCAGGTTTGATTCCTAATGCATCTTCCATTTTTCCTGCGATTAACTAACTCGGTGCCATTCAGTTGGCAATACTACTCACTGTCTGTTAGTTACTCTGCCAGAAACCAGTGGTAACCTAAAACAGAATAAAATGGTTTTTGTTAGCAGCCCACACTGAGCAGTTCTCACATAAGATTACCACATCCATGCTGGAAGCCACCAGGCCTAACGAGTTTGCAACAAATGTAGTTGCCTTGAAATAACCTTGCAATGAATTGTGTTATAGCATGCAAAGAATACAAGTATTCCTTCAAAATCCAGAACACACAGACTGTGTGGCTGAAGGGCAAGGTCCAACAAAGAGGTCACTAACAGAAACATAAATGGGACACTTTAAGAGAATATTGAATAATAAAAAAATGATTGCAGTTCTGTTCTGAAGTGCACAGTGTCAAATATCAATGCTGTTATTAAATCCTGCAGGAGCACTGTGCATTATCAAATGCAACATTTGTTATAAATATCTCAAAAATTCCTTTGAGAAAAATGACCACATTTTCTAGAATAGTTGGTCCTAAATGTCTACACTAGTTACAGCAATTAGCCTGGCCTTGCGTAGGGAATATGACAACCTTGAATGGAGCACAAGAGAGAGATGCCAGGCAAACAACACAGTTATCAATTTGTGCAGTACTTGTTCTAATATTACAATGACAAAGTAGTGTTTTCATTGTGTAGTGATTTTTGCATGGATACCCATTATATACAATATCTGGGTTATGCTGCTTTTAACAGACCAAGGCTGCGTCTGACAGTAGAATAAGGGTTCACAAGCATTCTGCTGCCAACTATACTAATTTGAAGAGGCAGGAGGACACAGCAAGGCAATGCCAACAGAAGGGGAGTGCTGGTGGACTGCCTCTACATGGACAACATCCCGGAAAACAAATGTTCAAGGCATAAGTTAAAGCAAATTCTACATCCATCTTACAATGAGCCCTGCGAAACCGATCATAGAGGTGTTTGCTTTAGGTGAAAGAAGCATGCCTCTGGCTAGAAAGAAAATATATATGTTCAGGCTTCACATAGCTGAGCTATCTCTCAGTCCAGGGTTGGATTGGGGCCACAATTCGGCATGGCAAGCCAGAAACAGTGGCCCACATTTGCAGATCGCAACCTTTCACAATGCACTGCTTGGTTAGAATAATGGAGCTAAATGATGGTAAACATTTGCGCTAAAAAAATGTTTTTAAAGCTTATAGGGCCAATACTTAAATATGAAATTAATATTTCAATCGAAAAAATATACTTTGGAAGCACAGAATTATCAAAAATACCAGGAACTCACTTTTTATTGTTTTTTATCCATACATTTGTGTGGATATTTTGATTAATGTTCACTGGGAAACAAGATATGGCACAGACCTAAACTGCCTCACACTCACACTGGGCTTTTTTGATATTCATTTTATTTTTTGCATTACTGAAGTGAGGGCCTCCGATGCCCTGAGACTGGTGAAAGGTGCATCAGTTTTTGGTTTTACTTGCTGCTATCATCGCATGTACGTTCTGAGAAAGGGAATGATGCTAGTGTGTAAATGTATAAATAAACAAACAAATAGTGTCACTTTCCTTACATGCAATTTTATATAGCATAAACTAGGGCCAGAGGCATTGGGGCGCTTTACGTGAGCCCCAGATAACATTACAGAGGGTCATGTTATTTTTTTAAGGTTTATGTAGATTAAGTGATTTGCCCAGAATCACAGGATGTTGAACTGATGCTGGAACTTGAACCTGGTTTCCCAGTTTCAAAGTCAATTAAGGCCACAACCTGCCCCTGTTGACTGCAGTAATTGATATCTGGCAGACAAAGGAGAAGAGCAGAGACTGATTTATCTCCGGCTGTAGCATGGAGTGGAGGAGGACAAAAAAAACGGAGGAGCTCCCTCGCTGGCCCTCACCAACCCCCACCACCTGATGCTCCAGTCCTCTCCCCTGCATAGTAAGTGCTAATGACTTCCCATCTGCAGCTCCTTGCAGACTGTCACACCAGGAGGGAGCCGGAGGGCAGGCACACCTCATGCTGTGACAGTCCAGCTGCCCACTGTCATTCTGCCTCTGACATTAGCCCTCTGGCCTGACTTCATGTGCATGGGGTCATGTGTGTTAAGGCTGTAACAACAGCCTTTCACATGGTACACCAGGGATGGAGTCCTTAGTAGACCAAAAAACTGGACCACTAACTGGCCTCAGCCAGAGGCCCATCGGCCAATTGCAGATTGCCCGCCTTGCTAATCCGAGGCGGTCTCCGTCTACCCATAGGTCAGGTGCCAGACTTGAGCTAACCCGCACGTGCCAATGCTCCTTCACCAAAGGAAACGAGCCACAACCCATCAGGTCTGCTCGATTTCTTCTAAAATTGCCACCAGCCTTGTGTTTTAGTGCCTGAGAGCACTCACTAAATATGTTGAAAACCTATATATGCAAGATATGTGTTGAGGTGATACTTATAAAGTGCAATGAATGCCTCAAGGCACCTTGGCGCTGAACCGGCTAACAACATCAGAAGAGATCTGAAGATAATCAACAGAGATGAATTTTAGGAGTCTTGCTAAGCACCGAATGGACCTCCATTTTAGGAATGCCAAGATGGAATCCAACAGCGCCGGGGAGGTAAGGCTGCTGCCATGACCTACTGGGATAAAGTCTTGTTGGCCACTGCAGCTAAATCGAATGACCAGCTCCTTGAATGTCTTGTGGAACATTAATGAGTTTTAATGAACTCTACGACATAAGGGTTTAATGTCCTGCGTTGATGCTGGTCTGAGCATATTGGGTGACATTGGGCCATCAGGTGGTCCTCTGATGGAAAGCAATGCTTCGCCCGAGTCCAGAAATGTTTCGGTGTTTTCTGTGGATCTCTTTTCGGCTGTATCATATGCAGAAACTATATGCCTATAACATTACGACTAAAAAGGTAAATGCCTATTTGGCTGGGGATTTTGTTTCAAGTTGAAGTTTTTATAATTGTAGCTCTATCTTAATTTTATTCCTGGATCAATGTTCTGCTATTAATCAAAAACTCAATAAAGAGCTTTTTCCAAAAACCAAATGTGTGAAGCACCAGGTTTCTGACAGCAGAGCTTCAGCTTGTCCTGACAGCAGACACCATCAGTCAATGTAAGTAAGAAGCCTTACCTAGGGTGGTCATTCCAAAGTATATTTTCCCTGTTTGAGACGGTGTCAGTGAAAGCCTGGTGGTTCCCAACAGGAAACAAAATAAATGATCTCCAATTTCTGGGAGAAATGTCCCAGCACGTCAAAGCCATTTTATTATACTCTTAAAAAAAAAAAAGCTCTGCTGAGCAGGTGCAGTAAACATGGCGCCCATTGGCTAGGGTTATGGCAGCTCCACTTAAGGCCCGGACATCTCTGCCTGCCTGGTGGGGCTCTCTTGGCGTGGCAGGCTCTATTCTACTAAGGGAGAGGTGCCATACTCGCTGACTTGGTGGTCTTGTGGGCCACCTGCCAAACTCTAAACGAGCACCATGCGCTACTAAAACAAGTCTTGGGTGTACCAACATGTATGGAGAACTTTCTATCATGAAAACGTTAATACTAATGTAAAAATGCATCTCATGTCATAGCCAGTGGGCCTTCCACACTGATAATGACGCCCCCTTTTACTATGATATTGTGTCAAGGCCTATGTGTAGGAGTACTGGGATTTTGGGTTATGGCTTCCTGGGGTGCCAACTGTTCAGCGGGTATCACCAAAGGTATTTCCAGCTACCTGACTGTATATATTTGTAAATAATGCACAGTATTTAGTAGTGTGTATGCAATAAAGTAATATTTATGAGATAAAGCACTGACTGAACAATGATTTATTGAGTGTGGTTGTTACGTACTAGCAAACTGAAGGTACCAGTCCACACCACCTCCTGAGTAGGCCTTGCACTGCTCTGCTTCATTAGCCTGACAGAGTCAAGTGCTACAATCGGGTACTTGGTTCCCAGTACAGAGAATGTTGCAGACATATTTCTTGTGAAGGACTAACATCTTTTTCAAGTTGTAACCCAATTCCTTAGAAGTATGAAGTTAAAAGCAGGTGTAACAACCGCAGATAAAGATTTTAAAGTCTTGACTGGCCAGACATCATCTGGAGAGACTGACTTTCGGGAGGTAAGCAAGGGGGAAATCTCCTCTTCCTTAATCCTTGGGATAGCTGGGAGACGAGGGACAACAAAGGATGAAGGCTTGTAATCATTCTGCATGGGACAGGGTGAAATGAGAAGATGGACAATACAAATTATAAGTACGTGCACAACCTAATATTCAACCACTCTTTGTGGGTATGGTGTCACGTGCCTCTTGGGTTTCACTCTCTGAACTGGAGTGAATCTGTACAAGACGACTGGTAGCACTCCCACTTTTGTGGGATGTGTCCCCCGGGCACTAGTGTAAAGGCCTCATAGAAGAGGTTAATTTGATTGTTCAGAGTTTACACCAATGTTGTGCTTACAAATAGACGATTACTCAGATGTTCATGTTTTTCAATCCATATATTGTGTTTTACCACATCATTACAGTTAGTTCACTGCATTTATTAATGTTGCGTAAAACAGATTCTTTATAGGTCCCAATGCATTTCGGCCGTCCTGGCCTTCATCTGGGGACACTCTGTGAAATAATTTGAAACCATTGTTCACTACACATGAAGAAAAGAAGCGCTAAAGGTTTAACCTTATAAATTTAGCAATTTACCTAAAGTATACATCACTTTAGTTGTGCTGAGGTGTTCATGCTGGTGACTCTGCATTATTCCTGTATAGAACTGTCTATTAACGGCGTGTGCTGGTGTTCGGTGAGCATGCTAGTGGGTGATGAGAAGGAATCCGGCTGTGTAATAGTTGAGAAGTTCTAAAAATGGTGGACCGACACGGTGCTTGGAGGTGCAGGGCGTTTCAACGTGTGCATCGGTTAAAAACAATTGCAGTGCTTAGTGCAAATAGTGAATTTACCCGGTACGGCGCGAGGCGCGGTGTCTTTTAAACGTGTTTGTTTCTAAGTGCACGCGAGTGTACAACGGTTTAATCCTGTGTACATCTGAAACGATTCTAGTGCAATTAAGTGAATCTATCTTGTGATGTATGCTCTATTGTTTAGTTCGTATACTTACTCGTGCAGGAATATCAAACGAACCGATCTCTCGGGCGCGTTGTATCTGTTACCGGCTTTGCTAGTGAGTTTGCCATATAGGTAAAACACGGACTCACGTTACGTGATAGTTACCGCGATGGTGAACTACAAGCGACATAGAGGACAGACTCGGAAGATAGCTGTCTCACTATGTGGGGTACGAATGATTTACAATGAAATCAAACGTGTGGAGATAAAGAGGCGGGATTGAACTCGAAATGATTAAACTAAAATTGAGTGTGCGTTAATAAGGATATATAGCGGTGTGGTTAATCTGTGATGGTGTTCGGAGATAAATCAGAGGTACATATATCAAGACGTGGAGAGGGGATCAACAGCTTAGCATTATTGTCTATTTGTAAGCACAACATTGGTGAAAACTCTGAATAATCAAATTAACCTCTTCTATGAGGCCTTTACACTAGTGCCCGGGGGACACATCCCACAAAAGATGGACAATACAGTCATGAATGACCTCGATCTCTTAGATAAAGGAGCCCAAAGTTTCACAAGCAACTTAGGAGGGGGAATAGTCATTTTGATACACGCAAAACTGGTGAGATTCGAGACTGCCCTTGAGGAGCTGGAGGCTTGAGAAATAGAATTTGAAATTTAAATGGTAGCAATAAGATGCAATATCTAATGCCTGAATGGTTGACATTTATTTCGCACTTTCAAAGTCTGGCGTATGTATGCGTGTGCGCACATACGTGTACATACATGTTTGGGTTTTGCTGAAGGCAGAATTGTATATTTTGTACATGTAGTGGTGGAGGGGTTGCAGCCTTGTTTCTCTTCCTCTGACCTCAATCAGATATGCCCAAACAACCTCCAGCCTGTCCTACAATCTATCAGATCCTTTTTGATACTTTCTTTAGCACTATATACACACACACACCACAACGTGCTGTAGTACAAGGAGCAGAGACAAAGGTAAAAACTAAAGAAATCACTTAGAGTTTGACGGAGTGGGAGGACCATCATAACCCTGCTGTACTTTCCCCTTTCCAACCTTGCCATTCCCCTGCCCTATTCATTGTTGGCGAAAGGGCCATGTTTACACCAGTGGAGCCCATGCTGCCCCTGGTGGTGTAAACCTCTGACCTGGTGGCCCATCTGCCAAAGCACAATGACTGCGTTCTCACCCTATTGAGGGTAGGACTCCCATCATTAATTTACAGAGAAATGATGGCTAGACCCAACCCAAAGGGGAGAAAGCTCCCTGCGCAACAGGCCATCAGTGGCTGGTATTGAAAAAACTCCAGCTGTGAGAGTTTATTTTGTCAATACAAAGATGTTTGCTGAGTGGGTGCTTTAAAAATGGAGCCTGCTCAGCGAACCTGCAGTGGTCTGAAGCAGGTACTGCCATCGCGGCAGCCCTCACAGCACAGAAGTCCGCACCAGGCAGGTGTTCTTCTAAACAGGGTAGGTGATCCTCTGCCTGGTTAGCAGGAGCCATGGGCCTATCCCCCGGCAGATCTGCTTGACTGTCCACCAGGGTCTAAATGTTTGGCGAGAGCTGGTGACTGCAGAAAAGTGGTCAGAATGGATAGGTCCCATCACTCTCCCCACAACACACACATATATATCATCACCCACACACCCCTCCTGTGTTTATAATATGGAATAGCCATGGCAAAGACGGGGTGGAGATGTATTAGAGGCTGTGAGATTACAGTAGGCAGATACATGGGCAAACTAGCTGGGCTTGATCCCAAAGTGAGAGTAATCTATTGTAAGCTCTGTACCGGCATCAACATCATCAGGATAGAAGCACAAAGACAGATTTGGAGACTAATGCTGTATTTCCAGGTTATGCAGCATGTGGGTGATAATTAGTGCACACGTTAATTACCAATACTCTGGTGTGGGGTTATAAGTGGGTAATTACTTCGCCTGATTGCCCCTCCTCAGAGTGAAGCCCAACATGTGGAATCGGTGTTTATCACATCAATTACTCCATGTTTTGCATTTATGTATTAGCATTTTATCCTGATAACCTTCCTCAGACTTTTTCTGGTGAAATCTGTCAGATGAAAACTGCAGAGTGTGGTAATTAATGCACAATTGAGAATTTCCATCCATGTGCAAAAATCCATTTGCGGATAGATCGAAATTTAAAACACAACTTTAAATCAAGGTCTAAGAAAAGTCTGAACGTTTATAGTATAGAAGGGAGGGATGGATTATGTCAATGGAGATTTTCCCGGCTCTGTTTTGCCATTGGTTCAGCCTCACAGTGCTGAAGGGCTGGAGTATGTTCTACTGTGTTGTAGTTATATTTACACTGTGCTTCACACTCTTACGAGGTGTCAAAGCACCTCTGAGGAGGCACCAGAGTCTGTGGAATGCCATGGATGGATCAGTGTGTTTCTGTTGTGCGGACTAAATGGGGAGTTTTTTTGTGGCACGCGCTGGAACCACAGCTATGCTTTTTATATGTTTTGTTGCTAAGCCTCTGTGTGAATTTAAAGAAAGAATGAGTGAGAGAGACGCAGCTTAAGCATTCAATTCTAACTAATGGACAGCAGTGTGTGAGTGCAGTCTGGCCTATGTTGGAAGTGTGTTGGCGTGTGGAATATTACTGAAACAGTCATAATAACATACATGCCGAAAGACCCCATTCAGCCGGGAGACTACTGATTTTTTACGGCAAAAATGACTATTTTAGGTGTCTCCTGCCTAAATTTGCCTCTGCTACAGTATAAACCTAGGAGGACAATACATTCCTCCGACTTCTTTTCAAAAACTCACACTTACCAGTTCGAAAATGTTGGCATGTATGTAATAAAGTGTGCAGCTGGACTTACTCATGGGTATAGGAGAGGCTTGTGAGTATAGACCCGGCTGCACAAGCCAATATCTGCCATCTATGGAGTCTTATGTGTATACACAGTTCTAACCACATAGAATATGGAGCTAAGGAAGTGCACGGAGAGGATGAGAGCTACTCTTGGGAGGGGCACATTCAGGGATTCAGGCAGGTATGAGGCCCCAGAGTGCATCCTTTCAACCCCAAACCAGAATCTGTAGAAGTAAAAATCCCACTTCCCAGTACAACAGAGGTTAAAGAACCCAAAACACACCTTGCTTAAGGCAATAATTACCCCCAGGTCCCTTAAGTCCTCGTCCCATTCATAAAGTGGAGATAACCATCTCCCGACAGAAAAAAACAAGAGGCATGCTGGGACCCTAATACTGCCCCTCCCACCGGGAGTACATAAGCAGTACTTACCCAGCATCCCGCCTGTTCTTTTTTTCTGTCTGTCGACAGATTGGACTTGACTGTGCTGGTGCTGCTCCTGCTGGGCTGGAGTGGCGGCGCTTCTCTTCTCCCCCCGCCCGGCTGCCTGGCTGTGCGGGCGCGGGGTTCCCTGGGCTGTCTCCTGGCCTGCCGGCAGGGCCGGACTGGCCATAGCGGGCACCGGGCGTTCCCCCGGTAGGCCGCTAGGGTGGGGGCCGGTTTTGGACCCCTGGGGGGCCGTTTTTGTTACCGGGGGTCGGCAAATCGGCCCCCGGTAACAAAATCGGCCGAAACCGGCCCTCGCAAACTGCTCGGCTGCACTCCCCCTCACCCCAGGGGGGCCGGCTGAGCAGTTTGCCAGGGCCGGTTTCTGTTCCCAGTCCGGCCCTGCCTGCCGGGCTTGCTGGGAGTCAGTCGCTGTTGGAGCCGGTGTCCTGCTTGCTCTGCATGGCCTCCCGGCCCTTTGCGGCTGGGGCTGGAGTTCCCGGTTTCTTCCGGGTCACGGGCTCGCCTTCCTGAGCTTGGCCGGGTGAGGCACGCTGCGCTGGATGTTCTCCTGCCGGTCTCCTGGTGTGTTGGCGTTTGGGGTGGGGGCCTTGTTCCTGGGGTTGGCCCCCGCTCCGGGTGTGTGCCGCTTGCCGGTTTCCTTACTTCTCAGCTTCTGCCTGCCTGTTTCACTGCTGTTGCCGCCCCCTGTGCGCTGTTCTGCGGTGCTTCGGCGCTGCTGGGGTGTTTTGCTGCGGGGCTTTGATGTGCAGTTGCTGTGCGCTGGCGGCCTTGTTGTCTGGTGGTCCCCATTTCCACTTGGCGGCTTCCTTCCCCGGCCTGCTGTGGCCGTTGCTGCCTCTTTTCCAGTGCTTGGTGGTACTACGGGGGGCTAGCACGTCTGTCTTTTGGCGTGGGGGGTGTGGTTCGGGAATGTGCTTCATGTGCCTTTTACCCCCCCTGGGGCTGCTGCCCAGGCCCCAGGAGGGTGGCGCGCCCCACGGTTTGTAGGACCCTGCCTTGGGTTCCTCACGGCGGTGCTCTCCCCTAGCGAGCCCTCTGGCGGTGTTCACGGGGTCCCTGTGCCCGTCCGGCGGGCCCCTGTTGGTGCGGGCTGTCGTGCACTGCTCCCGCCTGCTGTGGGACTTTGCCCCTTTTTGGTGTGCAGGCTCTGGTGTTTTCCGTCGCTGTTTTGTCTGCGGCGTCCGGTTGCCCTGATTGTGGTGCTCCGTGGCGTGGCGGTGTGCCCCGCTTTCTCTGCGGTTGGGGTGCGGCTCCGCTGTCCTGTCCTCCCTTGTTTCTTGCGAGGGGGGGGCGGGGGTTGGTGTCGCCGCCTCCTGGCACGGACTTCTGTACATGTGCACTCACTGGGCGTTGTTTCCTTTCCCGCCTGGCCTCCCTTATTCTCCTTTTTTGGGAGTCTTTGCCTTGTGTCCCCCTGGGAGTGGGGCTTTGTGCCTTGCTTCTCTGCTGGATTCTTATCCGCGTGGGCCTTGTGGGTGCTTCCTTTTGGGGGTGCTCCGGGGGGCTGTGGACTGTCCTGGGGTCCTGGTGCTGTGGGCTGTGCTCCCCTGGGCGGCTGTGGCTCGTGGGGGTGCAGGTGTTGTCCTGGGGCCTCGTGCCTGCTTGCTTGAGTTCTGCCGCCTGCTGCTTGGCGTTCCGGGATGCGTCCTGTTGGGGTGCTTTTCTGGTCCTCCCTGCTCCGGGGCTCCTTCGCGGCTCCCTGCCCCCGGCTGGGGGAGGGGGTGGGGGGGGTCAGTGTTCCTGCTTCTTTGGCAGCTTTGTGGGGGTCCTGTTGGCTCCCCTGGGTTCCTGTTGACCTGCCGGGGTCTGCCCCGCTTTTCTTTGCTGCCTCGCTTTCTTTGCTGCCCCTGTGCGTCCCTGTTTCTCGGGGTGTGGCGGGTGCGGGTGTTGTGGCCTGGCCTTGGGTGTGCTGGGTCCGTCTGTCTGGCCCGCCCTTTCTCGGGCATCTTTGCCTCCGCTGTGGGCGGCCTGTTCGGTTGTGGCTTCTGCTCCGCTTGGGTGTGCTTGTGTTCGCTTCCTGGCTTCTGCTTGGCTGGTCGGGGTTGGTGGTCGGGGGCTCCTGGTTCTTGGCTTGGGCCCTTCCGTCCCTTGACTGCGCCTGGTTCCTCTTGGGGGCTTCCTGGTGTCGTGCCTGGTGCTCTCTGTGGCGCTCTGCCCCTGCTGCCTGCGGGTCCGGTTTGCGTTTTTGTTTTGCCCGCTTCCATCCCGTTTTGTGGGTTGGCCTCTCTGTGTTCCGGGGTTGCCTTGCGCTGGGCTGCTTCTTTCCCTCGTGCTGCCTCATGTGCGGCTGTTCTGTTCTCCTTTGCTCTGGCCTGGGGCTTCGGGTGTTTGTCCCGGGGCCTTCTGTGGGCTTGGGTTGCTTCGGGGGTCTGGCTGGTTGGGGCTGTCTCCGGCTGCTTGCCTCATCCTTGCTGGGTGCTTCTCTCTTTGGTTGCTCCTGCCCTGGCGCTCTCTGTGCTTGCCTTTGGCTCGCTTCGGTGGGCCCTGGCCGCCCCTCCTGGTTCTGCCGGCGGCGGCTGTTTGGGCCTGGCTGTCTTTCGCGGCTGCCGTGTCCTTGGCATGGCGCCTTTTCCCCTCTTCTGTTCTGCGGTTCTCCCGGTTGGGGGTCCGTCTGGGCTCTGGGTGCTTTTGCTCCCTGGGGGGTCCTGGTCTCCTCTGGTTCCCGTCGTGGATGGCTGGCTGGGTGTCTGCTGGGGCTTTCCGGCTCCTGCTGGTTTTGTGCGCCTGTTGGTCTCCTTTTCGGCTCCGAGTCCTTGCCCGTGCTCTCTTTGTGTGTCCTGGCTGGGCGCTCTGCTGGTTTGTGGCCGTGTCCTGGTGGGTTCTTCTGGGCCTGCTCCTGCCGGCGGTCCTCTTCCCGGGCTTGGTTCGCCTCTGGTTGGGTGTCCGTTTTTTTGCCTGGTCCTGGGGTTTCCGCTGGATGCTGTTGGGCTTCGGGTTTCCCCTTCGCCCCGGTGCTCCTTCGTCGTTGGCCCTTCCTCCTGGCGGGCCTGTGTGGGGTCCTGCTTGCCTCCCGTTGCTCCGGGTCTACGGGCTTCCTGCTGGTTCCGGGTGGCCTGGGGCTGTGCCTCCTTGGCTTGCTGGCTGTAATGTCATTTTTCGGTCGGCTCTGGGGTGTGTTTTGCTGGGCGTTCCTGGTGCTTCCTGGTTCTGGTGTCCTGGCTCGCTCCTGTCTTCCCTTGCTTCCCCGGGCTCTGTTCCCGGTGTGTGTCTGTTTGGCGGCCTCCCCCCCCCCCACCTCTGGTTGGGGTGCGGTTCTGTGGTGTTCCTCTTGCCTCTGTGGGGTCCGCCCTCCTGGCTGCGGGTTGTCTGGGGTTTTGCTGCTGCTTGGCCCTCTGCCTTCTCTGCTTCCTCCGGTTTCCGCTTTGGCGGTTTCCTCTGTTTCTTTTTCCGGCCTTCTGTGTGGTCCGGCGGTGGTGTGCTGGGGGTCCCTGCTCCTCCCTGCCCTTTGCTTTGGCCTGGGTGCTGCGTGGGCTCCTTCCGGGGTTGGTTGGGCCTGCGGGTCCTCCTGCATCGGCGGGTTGCTTGGCTCTGATCCTGGCTTCCTGGTTCCTTTTGCGTTTGTTGCCCTGGTTTGTGCTGTTTTCTTGGCTCCTCTCCGGCGTTGCTGGGGTCGGGCCTTGTGGGCATTTGGTCTGGGTGCTGTGCGCCCTGGGGCCGTTTTTTTCCGCGGCTCCTGCCCTTGCTGTGTGCTTGGCCTGGGTGTGGGGTGCCTGTGCGGTCCTCCGCCCTGTTGGCACCTGTTTTTTTCTGCCCTCTGTGGTTTGGTGGATTCTTGCCTGGTTGTTTCCAGGTTTGGGGGCTGCTGGGAGTTCCCGGTTGCTCTGGACTCCCGTCCTGCTTTGTTTTTCCCTCCCTTTTGGGGTTGGGGATTTTTGGGGGTTGTGGCCGGTGGCCCTGTCCCCGCCCTTGTTGGGCTTGTTCGTTGTTGGTTTCCGGTCTTTGTTGGCCTCTCCTTTGTTGGTCGGCTTTCGGCTGGTTCTTTCTGGGGGCGTCTCTGGCCTGTGGTCTTTGGGTTGGCCTCCTTTGCCCCTGCTGTTCTGGGTTTGGTGGCCTTCCTGGTTTGGTTTGCGGCCTCCTTCCCTGTGGGGTTTTTGGCCTCCTCGGGTTTCGGGTCTCTGTCTCCTTCCCTGTCCTTCTCGGTTTGGTTGGGGTCTCGCTCCTGTTCGGCCCCTGGGCTCTTTCTGCGGCTCCTTCCTCTGGGCTGGGTGCTTGGTGGTTGTCGTTTGGTGGCCCTGGGGGTGCTGTTTTTTCTTTCCTGGTTCCTGGGCCTCCTCGGCGGGGGTTGGTTGGCTTTCTCCTCTGGGCTCTCTGGGGCCGGGTCGTTCGGTTTGGTGGGGTGGTCCGGTTTCTGGCCTGATCTTTCCTCCTTCCTTGTTGGACTGGGTGCTTGTGCCTGCGCTCTGTTGGTCGGTCTTGGCTTCTTTCTTTGGCCTTCTTCGGGGCGGTCGGGGTTCGCTCTGTGTCTGTGTGGCTGCCGGGTCCTGTGTGCCTTCCTGGTGGTTCAGGGCTGGGCGGCCTTGTCCGGTGGGTTTCTTGGCCGTGTCCTTTGGGTCTTGGTTGCCCTGTCTCCGGTTTCTCTGGAGGGCGGCCTCCTTTTGGGGCCCTGGTCTTCTGTTTTTTTCTTGGTTGTCTCCGGTCCTTGTTTGGTCCCTGCTGTCCTGTTCTGGGTTGCAGGTCGGTTGCTTCCTGCGGTCCCCCTTTTCCTCCCTTCTCGGTGCTCCCTTGGGTTGCTGCTTTTGTGGTGGTTTCCTGGGTGTGCTTGTGGGTTCGGAAGGCCGGTTTTCTGCTTTGGTATTCTCCACTTTGTTATGAACGGGACGAGGACATAAGGGACCTGGGGGTAATGCTCTATTACTTACCGGTAATCTTCATTACTCCGGGTCCCGTTGTCCTCGTCCCATTCATACGCCCCTCCCTCCCTCCCGGGCGGCCGGCCTTCCTGTCTGGGCTTGGTTGTACAGGCGGGATGCTGATAAGTACTGCTTATGTACTCCCGGTGGGAGGGGCAGTATTAGGGTCCCAGCATTCCTCTTGTTTTTTTCTGTCGGGAGATGGTTATCTCCACTTTGTTATGAATGGGACGAGGACAACGGGACCCGGAGTAATGAAGATTACCGGTAAGTAATAGAGCATTACCTGGAATCAGTACAGCAGACAGGCGTTGGAGGAAAGGGACATTAATTAGAATCACTGTTAAAACATGATGATCGAATATATAATGTTTTGGTGTAGTTTCTGTTTACATAGTGCCTTGTGTTACGAATGGTTTCAAAGCATCAGGAAAATAAGACATAACTTTTCTGCCATGTCTGTTCTTTGGAAAGTACCATACCAATGGACAACATCACGGTCTCTCTATTACATTCTGATGGGCTCTTGCACTCTCTGTCTTTTCTTGGAATTCAAGTGTGGTGAATGCCCCTGCTCTGTATTCATAGATGTGGAGGGATGTGATAACTGGGCCTGAGTATCCTCAGGAACTTTAAGAAGCCCACCATGGCTCTGATTACAAGCCGCATAGAGGGAGATGCAAACTCTGCACTAGTAATTACTTGCTTTGTGCGGTACCAAGCCCTCAGTACTATGCAATTAGTAATTAAGCCGCATGAAATGGGGAATACCCTGCAGACCTGGAATTACCAGGTGGTATTCCAAATGCAATTCCGTTTTCTGTGGGGTTTAAAAGCATAGATTTACTACCTGCACTAAGCAGGTGGTAAAAGTGTGCAGAAGGCTGTTCTAAGTCAGGGGTGGGTGGAGGGGCCGAGGAGGGTGAAGAAAGGAGTGGAGTTGGCTGCCTGGCGGGGGGGGAAGTGGGAGGGGGGGACGACGACATGTAACGGGAAGGTGTACAGGTTAAAATGCAGCCTTTTCCCACAGTGATTTTACCTGCTGGATTTCCCAGCCGGTAACATTGGGTTGTTGTACCATCACCCAACAAATCCGAATGCAGAGGAACTGTGTGTGTCCTAGAAGCTGCAGCAGCCCAGGCTAAGAACACAACAGGGGTCGTGCTGAGGACATTTTAGCCCAATGGGTGTTGTGTGCCTGACTGCACCAGTTCACTGTGTTTAAGTGAAGGTTTTTTTCTCTCTGTGACTGGGAAGTGTGCAGTGTTGCTGCCTGCGCCGCAGCCTTTCTAGGTACAATGAAGCTAGCGGTGCAGCTGCCCATCTGGTGCATGGCTGCATCTCTTGAGCTTAAGAAAACCTTTTCACCAATCAAAAGCCAAAACGGTTGGCTTTATCAATATTCAACTGCTGTCAGGTGTCTATTTTCTACCCTGCAGGCAGCATGCAGCATTCCCTCCCCCTTCCTTGCATCCAGTCTTATCTCCTGCTCAATTCTGTGGCGAGCCCTGCTCTCGTCTGCTTTACTCCCTTTCCCTGTGCTGCAGAGAGTGACTCTGCTTCTTCCTGAAACAGGACCCTGGCTCTGCCTTCTGTCTTTACCTCTTTCCTTCTCTCTGCAGCAGGGCCTCTGCTCATTCGAGCACCAAGCCTGCACTCCTCTGCATTTACCTCTTTCCTGCGCTTACTGTCTCTTGCTTCTGCAGGATACGTCCAGAGTTCCTTCTTCTGCACCTTTCCACTCTTGCTTCCTCCATACAGAGACCTTTTAAGGCGTGGGCACAGTGGGCTCTGGCCCAGGGCCCCAGCCTTTGAGGGGCCCCCTCATAGAGCCTGCTATGTTCTGAGGAGAATCTTGCCCTGATGACCTTGAGTAATGCTTAAACTGATTGTTTTTAAACACCCCTTGTTTTATTTTTAATGTTACACGTAAGACTGCGTGCAGTATGTCCGTGACTCGGTAATGCGCAGCATTGTCTGTAAACAACAGGTTTTGTGCGGCAGCAGCTTTGCCCTCTGACCTCACTCTGACAGGACCCGCCCAGCAGTGACGCCTTTCTTTCCCGAGAGGCCTGCCTTCTGCACGATAATCTCCAGACCTCATTCGGCGTGTATGCGGACTGCAAAACTACACACGTCATCGAAATGTCGGAACCCAATGTCCTAGAAAGTTTCTTATGTCCCGTGTACTTCAGTTCCATCTGCCCTGCGTCCCGACCCTAGTGCTTTGAGATGGTCTCGGAGTTGCATAAAGCGCTTCCCAAGCATAAAATAACACAATTCTTACAGAAACCTAACGGTGTCACCAGCTTCTCCAAGAACGATATGAAAAGCTGTGCTGCAGGGGGAGCAGGAGATAGGATGTGGAGGGGGCGTTTTTATTTGACCCCGGCTTAAAAAGGCAAATCGCTCTCTCTTTTTCCAACTTGGGGGAATGTTCAAGCTAAGTGCGAGGACCCTCGGCAGAAGTTGAAAGCGCAATATAAAACGAGAATAAACAGTATGGGGCCGATTCCGATCTCGGTCGGAGGCGCACCCAATACTATTCGGTCGGGAAAAAAGCCATGCGAAAGCCAGTTTCCCGACCGATCCGTACAGCACACCGAACGAGCAAGTACGATGCGCACAACAGCAAAAATCCCGGCCGAGCCGTACTCACCCAAACCAGGTCCTGTTCTCCGACCGAGGCGAATCCGGAAACGCCGAATCGAGTCGCACGGAAGGAAAATGCAGCCCCGTCCGGCCGGACAAGTACGATGCGCTTTCCGTACGCGCCGAACCCGTCGCTACGCACGGCACGTCAAAGCATCCGGGAGAGGCGCACATAAGCTCCGAATCGCGCCACAACACGATCCACGGCTACGAGACGAACACAGCACAGACGAGGACGACGCGAAGCGACGAGGACGAAGCGAAGCGACGAGGACGAAGCCAAGCGACGAGGACGACGCGAAGCAACGAGAAGGACGAACGACACGAACCAACCATGAATCCCTTCGTCCCGATCATACCAATATTCTACATCTACTACCGGAACAGGCACGGACGCGTACGGCGCAGAAGGTAAGTCAGACACCAACCACAAAACACATACAACACGTACACGACACATCACACACATACACTGGGAATCTGAATATACTTACACCAGCAGCACCATAGGGGCGGGATGCCCATCACCAATGCCACATATGCACACAGGGGCCTGAATGCGCGCCACCACCCCAACCCAGGGGGCTGGATGCCAACCACCACAACCACCCTTAGCCAGGGGGTGCCAGATGCCCACCACCACTACCACCCTTAGCCAGGGGGCTGGATGCCTACCACTACTACCACCCTCACCCAGGGGGGCAGGATGCCCACCACTACTACCACCCTCACCCAGGGGGCAGGATGCCCACCACTACTACCACCCTCACCCAGGGGGGCAGGATGCCCACCACTACTACCACCCTCACCCAGGGGGGCAGGATGCCCACCACTACTACCTCCCTTAGCCAGAGGGGCAGGATGCCCACCACTACTACCACCCTTAGCCAGGGAGCAGGATGCCCACCACTACTACCACCCCCACCCAGGGGGCAGGATGCCTACCACTACTACCACCCTCACCCAGGGGGGCAGGATGCCCACCACTACTACCACCCTCACCCAGGGGGGCTGGATGCCTACCACTACTACCACCCTTAGCCAGGGGGCTGGATGCCTACCACCACCCTTAGCCAGGGGGCAGGATGCCCACCACTACTACCACCCTCACCCAGGGGGCAGGATGCCCACCACTACTACCACCCTCACCCAGGGGGCAGGATGCCCACCACTACTACCACCCTTAGCCAGGGGGCTGGATGCCTACCACTACTACCACCCTTAGCCAGGGGGCTGGATGCCTACCACCACCGTTAGCCAGGGGGCTGGATGCCTACCACTACTACCACCCTTACACAGGGGGCAGGATGCCTACCACTACTACCACCCTCACCCAGGGGGCAGGATGCCCACCACTACTACCACCCTCACCCAGGGGGGCAGGATGCCCACCACTACTACCACCCTTAGCCAGGGGGCAGGATGCCCACCACTACTACCACCCTTAGCCAGGGAGCAGGATGCCCACCACTACTACCACCCTCACCCAGGGGGCAGGATGCCCACCACTACTACCACCCTCACCCAGGGGGCAGGATGCCCACCACTACTACCACCCTCACCCAGGGGGGCAGGATGCCCACCACTACTACCACCCTTAGCCAGGGGGCAGGATGCCCACCACTACTACCACCCTTAGCCAGGGGAGCAGGATGCCCACCACTACTACCACCCTCACCCAGGGGGCAGGATGCCCACCACTACTACCACCCTCACCCAGGGGGGCAGGATGCCCACCACTACTACCACCCTCACCCAGGGGGGCAGGATGCCTACCACTACTACCACCCTTACACAGGGGGGCAGGATGCCTACCACTACTACCACCCTTACACAGGGGGCAGGATGCCCACCACTACTACCACCCTCACCCAGGGGGCAGGATG